>JAUYWI010061423.1:0-27643 GCA_034780595.1 Parotoplana pacifica | reverse complement strand
ACCGCAAGAAGTGGAGGAAAATGATCCGCACCGGCGACCCCACCTAAATGTGGGAAAAGCCAGAAGAAGAAGAAGAAGAAGAAGAAGAAGAAGAAGAAGAAGAAGATCAAAGTCAAAAGTTGAAATTAATTTTAGAGAAAGTTTGACCGCTGCTAATGCTGTTTTAGATAAATAACATTTGCGGTTAAATACCAAACCATTATCATTTCGAGATACATTTATTAAATATTGTAAGAATATTCCTTTCTCTAAATAACAGATTACAAAAGTGGCAAGATGAATAATTGAAAGTTTACTTATAGTAACTGAAGTTTCATTAGTCAAAATTCCCATAAAATTGTAGTCGTTGGGATAAATTTCCAAGCATCTTTAGTTGCTACATATACATTTTAACAACATTTTTAAGTAGAAAAATATAATGGTTTTGTTAGAATAAGTAATGAAAACAAATATTCTGTAATGTTTAGATTCGGATTAGATTTATAAATAAACTATTAATAGTACAATTTCAAAAAATTTCGTTCACATTCCTAGTCAGAGTTTTGATGAACAAATTATCTAACTTTATATGTAATCCAATTTACAGCACAATACATCTGTTTTTTTACTGAGTTATAAAACCTTTAAAAATCAAAAATTTTATTATTTACTATAGAAAACCAAAATATTAAATACAGGGTGAATTTTAAGTAACGCCCGAATTTTAATTTATTTTTAGTTTAAAATCGGGTGTTACTTAAAATTCAACCTAATTGCCAAGAAAACCTGTAATATTTGGTTTTAAATTTAATATTTTGTCCTGAAAATCTCAGGCTATGCATATAGCCTATTTTAAAACAGATTTCTGAAATATTATTTAAATGTTGGTGTATGTATTACCTGACTTTTTAACAAGCGACATTTTTTGAATCAATGTTTATATAAGACCTTCATGTTACTTTATAGATCTAAAAGATAAAAAACGTGTTAGCTCAAACACTAAAATAAGTGAAATCATTTTTGGTTAGCTAAAAAATAAATCATTTTATTTAATTTGGTGATTTTTGTCACATTTTTTATTTTTAATAATTTTCTTTTTGCAATGAATTTTTTTCATAAATCCATTGTTGCTATTCAATATTGGATGTGCTTAGCAATTTTAGCTATTTTGTAAATACCTACTTATTCCAAATGATAGAAAATTGGCATGCAGCAGTTGTTGTCGTAGTTGTTGCACCTTTTTTCCAGAGACTGCATTAGTGTCAGTATTCGAGTCTCCTAAGTCGTAGATTGACAGTTCTCGTCTAATTAGCTTTAGATTATCTCATTCGACTAAGATGTAGTAGTTATGATTTGGACATAAAATCTGATAATTTTGTCTTATGAAATATTTCTAAAATAAAAAAAATATAAGTATTTGGGAACATGATATCCCTTATTTTGTCACATTTTCACTAAAAAAGTAGGTAGTAAATGATAAAAATCTGTATAATGTTGTTATGTTTTTTTTTTCATATTTTTAGCAACAGTTGCAAAGGAAAAGATTAAATTACCGTGAGCAACTTTTTCAAAAATTGGAACTCAACAGTGGGGGGCGGACTATACCATGAGTGCTCACTATACCGTAGATGTTCCTGCTGTGAGCTCTTTTTGCATAATGATATGTTGTTTTTCTATTAAATAGACACCGTATAATGTTGAAGCAAAAAATGAGTATTCAGTAATAAAACTTTATTTTTTATTTTATAGGACGCTAATGTGACATGGATCTTAACTACTCTACTAATAATGGTTATAATATCTTCTGTATTTATAACAGCAATTACATTTATTATAGTAAAACACTTTTATGATAAAAGTCAAATTTATAAAGCTAGAGTAACTGAAACATAAATATGGTGAGTTCTAATTTTATTTTCAAAATGATTTTTAACAATACGTATAATTTACGAAACAAATTTTATTTAAAAACAAATGTTGTCTTGACAAACACACTTCAGAAACGATTTAAGTATAAAAGAAATTTTGGGTATTGAAAGATTTTCATTATTATTGATCAGAATATCAAAAATGAAACAAACAATTCATTAATAATTGTCTTGTTTCTTTGCTTTTAATTAGGTATACAACAGAATATCTGAAACTAAACTATTCAATAATAATATTATAATAATCATCATCATCATCAGGTTCCCTGATTAATCCGAGCTTTGAAGATCATGGTTCGCCAAACATTTTGTTCTATCCATAGTCATCTCTCTTTTTGAATGAATCCACTGCTTCAGACTACTAATAAAATTCTCACATGGTCGACCTCTACCCCTTTACCAAGAATCCTGCCAGTCACAGCCAATGTCTCGATTTCACCTTTTCTCATGACATGTCCGAAAAAACCTGCATGTCTTGTTCATATTGTATAAATCAGTGATCTGTTTTTCCTGCCATCTATAAAACACTTTCAGTGTGTGGCACCTGGAGCATGCGCCTGCAAACAGCCATTGTCCAGGTCTCACTTCCATAGGTCTGGATCGACAAAGCGTGATAGTTTAGCAGACGTTGTTTAAGAGAGATAGGAGTATTACGATCTCACAAGATGTATTCCAACTTCCAGAACGTGCTCTTAGCCATGACAATTCTTCTCCTAAAATTGTGAATAGGTTAATATATAATCTTTGGTTTTGTTTCATTTTAGTTCAGAATAATAAAATATTTTTCAATAGAAACTAAGTGCTTGATAAAATCTGAATTACGAGTATATTCCAAACATTATCCTATAAAACAAGCGGAATTTATTTAAACCAAAATTAAAAGATTTAGAAAATAATATAATTATGGTAAGTGTAAATTTCGTTTTTTTCAAAATCATACACAAACAGTTATACCTATAAGGATTATATGATTATTTTCCTGAAATGGAAAAACTTCAACTTTTCCTTACAAGTATTTATTTCTATTGGTGCAAGAGACCGAAGCGATGAAGTGAAATAAAAATTCGAGAAAGAGAAAAGTGGTTTTCCAATGAAGCAAAGTAATTTTTTCTATGCGTTAAGATTACATACATTTAAGCAAAACTTCGAATATGTTGATATGTAATACCTACATCTTCTTTGAAACTCAATATATCAGAAAAAATAACAAACGCGTCTTCTAGTTGGGTTATCTCCAAAAAAACTGCTAAAGAGCCAAAAACCATTAATACAAACTTATTAATTTTTAAGATTGGATCAACGATCTGTAATTTGTGTTATATTTTTACTTTTTATATCGCTTTAATATCGTTTGAATATCGCTTTTCATGCCTATTTTTATTTGATTGTTTTTTATTGGTTTCGGAAAAATACAGCTATGAGTACTGACGTGATTTAGTCTGATTTATTAATAAAAATGTACTGAAAAGTTGTTTATACATTGACAACAAAATCAGTACAAAAAAGTAAAAGTTTTCAAAAGTGTAATTTCAAGAAATATTCGCTTTTCAATCTATGTAAAGAATATGTTTTAAAAACCTGTTTCAAAAACGATTCAGTGCCGGTTTGCTATAGCTTTATAAACTTAGGTTATGGAGAAGAGAAGCAGCAGGTTAATTTCTAAACTTCTCTTTTAGTATTTAGGCTTCAATTTTACAAAAAAACATTCTTGGAAGTATTAAATGCTGTGATCACGGCTTATATTATTGAGCTGTGACAACGAAAGGGTAAAAACGTATTTTTGTCTTTTTTTAGGACTAATCAGTTGATATTCAGTGTATTTTATGGCATTCTTATTTCATTTTATATGATGATGATAATAATAATAATAATATTGACATTACAAATGACGCAAAACAATAAAACCTCATCTTTCGTACAAGCGAAGACGAGGCTAAACGCATGCTTGGCATTTGGAAAGGTAGAAAGGATGACATCACACAGAGACTGAGAGCTTCGCGCAGCTCTGCATACATAGGCAAACGATTCATGAAAAGCCGCAGAACAAAAGCACCGAAGTGGATGCCAAACAATGCAACAACTACAACAACAATCACCGGTGCAGCCCGAACAAGTAACAACGACACCAGCGAGAGTCTTTAAAGCAGGCAGGAAACTATGCGAGAACTGTGGCAAAAATCTCTCTGCTACAAACATGGCATGCCACCAGAAATCTTGTGTAAACCATTGAAGTCATGCCCACCAGGGGAAGAAAAGGCTTCAGGCCAATTCAAGCTGATGATAATGATGATGGCTTGTCAATGATTTTGCGGTGGCATGCGGGGAAGGGCAATCTTGGCAAAACGAATCAATAAGCTGGAAGACGAATAGGACCGTCTTTGAAAGTCTATCACCTCAACCTCCAGTTAAAAACAAGTGGTGACAGTTGGGCCTACCGACACAGCTTGCAAAAAGATCAATGGTTGACATCAGACATATACACATGGTGGCATAAAGAAAACTGATGCACGACGTAGAACCCAATTCAGGATCACATCTTAAAACGGCTATGGTGGATCCTACGAAGACAAGAAAAAAGATACATAAAGCGCAAAGAGTGAGATCTCACAAGAATAAGGAAAGACGACTAACTTGGCAACAAATTCAACCACGTGGAACATTAATCGTGCAAACATCAGAGAAAGACGCTTTGGCAAAATAGTAATAAAACCAATACGCGAAAATGGACCATTGCACTGCTGACTGAGCATAACAAACATTCGAAGTAACTCAGAACTTTCAACCACAAAAGAAAACAACGACATCTGGTGCACTATGAAAAAAACGGCATGTTTCTGTATACACCCACATACCACTTTGGATGGACAATGGAATGAAGCAAACTCACACGGAACGGGTCACATCGATCACCATATACAATATAGTGCTAGTGAGTATCTATTGCCCGGTATCGGGGGGTGCAACCTACGAGATAGAAATGACCGAAATAAGACGTGAACTAGAACGCCTCAAGAATGTTTCTAGTAAAGACAAATTTCTCCTGATTGGAGAGCCCCCTCCTACAACATTACCTTTTCAAAATTGGCAAAGAAACTTCTCCAACGTTCAAAGACTACAACTTGGGGAAGACGCGGCAGAACACTATATCACTTCATGTGACAAATGGAGAAGCATTAGAATGAAAATTTTCCACCAGGCCATAGGCCCCGATGATTATTTCCTCAACCCTGCAAAACAGGTGGAATTTGTGGGAAGGAATAGGCGCTGCTGAAGCCCGGTACCAAAAGAAGAAGAAGATTGTCTTTTTGTGTTGAGAACAGGGAGGACGGATCTGGCGTTCCTCCAGAAAGTTTGACCACGATGGTGGAACAAGAAAGGAAAGGAAGCCGTAACAGAAGCAACAATGCACAAATAACCCAATACAACTATAAAACCATTCACACAATATGTAGAATGAAATCTTTACTACAGCAAACATACAAAATTAATAAATAAAATCTGTCAAGCCTTGGACAGTTCTAATCCAACCCAAAAATGTGCAAGAAAATATATGGTTTCAACATAAAAAAACAGCATCTTTTCATGATTAAATCAAAATTATGTAATCATGAAGCATGATGAGATGGTCAGTCAAGCTTGGCGATTGAAAGTACTATCTAGTATATCCGAAATCTAAAAATCAAATTTCATGAAACAGTCCAGTCAGATTCCATACACTGTAAACCGTAATGGGATAGGGTAAATAATGAACGGGTAAATATGAGGGAAAACTTACTTTAACAATTGCACTTATTATTTATGAATTCTAAGAAAGATCATTTTTAACTTTTATTTGCGTTCTATAATACAAAACTAAAATTTTAGTATTATTGTGGGGAAATTTGGCTTACAAACAGAAACGGCCAAATCACGCTGGCTGAACTCCGCCCTGGACACCACAATGGGTTCCAAGGCTAAAATCACAGGTGGTGACCCTACATGCACTAAATGCATTCTTGCTCCAGACCGACTGGTTGTGTGACTGCTCCTTTAATACTAACACCAGAATAAAATCTGCTTAGATGCCATTTCGTCCTCTGCAGAAGCAGTGTTGGCCTACGCGCATCCAACGACAACAACACCGCAGACTCTTAGCTCAATATCAAAACTAACAAAAGCCCACTTCTTCGGACATACCTCCACAACATAGGTACAATCCACTCCTTTACCTCTATGTCCGCTCTGCAAATAATCTTTTACGCGACACAGCACAACTGCACTCAAATCTATACAACACTACAACATTGGCCCTCTAGACACATCCGCTTTAGGTGTCAAAGCTAGTCAGGTGGGGTGATTGGGTGATCCTATTCCAGACCTTCCCCCGCTTTGAGTGAGTGTGTCACAATATTTATATAATGATTACATAATCTTTACATAATATTTGGATGATGATGACATGACACACCTACTCAAGACAGTAGAGCACATTAACAGGTGTGAAACTTGACTGGGAGAAGGAACAGAGAGATCGGTTTTAGGGAATAAAGGGCTGGATAAAGCTGATCCTATCACCCCGAAGTAAGACAAAAAAGCTATGCTTATTTGAAGAAATGGTAGCATGATATTTAAAAGTATCTTTGCTTCTAAAGGACTTGACTGATTTTGATAAAACTTGGTAAATTTAATCATCCTCGGAGTTTGAGCAAATATTATAAATTTTAAGGACCCTAATGGCCTTTCTTTGAGGAGTCACTTTAATGGTTCATTTTAAATAGCTTATCAAGGCTGACCCAAGTTCCAATGATTTACTTAGATCTTCTTGTAATATGAACTGTTTTTTACATGATTTTAGATTCTACAGAACGATGAAATTATTCCCGGAACAATGTCCGTTTCGTCATGTTATAAAAGTTATAAGCAGATAATTCTTTGTTCAAAATTACCTACATCCAAAAAACATTTATTATATTGTACTTAGATATTTACAGCTGTTCAATATATATTTAGCAATGCTATTAGATGAGTTTTATGGCACAGCACAATTGTCTATCAATAGTTTGTCTGTTAAACTGTAAACTTTGTTTGTTAAAGCTGTACATTTATGTATATTGCGTATTTTATAATTTTCTAAAATATGTAGATATCCGTACTTGAAGAACAAAAATATGTAAAGATATTAGTTAGTTAAATATGAAAAATATAAGACCAATAATTCTTTTAAGTAAGAATACACTTTAGAGAAGAATAAAAGCAAATATAAATACTCTACATATATTTGTCATAGGTAGATGATCTTTTAAGTTAAAATGAAAAACCTACCTATATCTATTTCATTTTTGTCATAATTTTCTTTACTTTAGCCACCTCAGTGAGAATTATTTTGCATCATTTGCAAATATTTGGTAGTTTTTACCTAAAACTAGACATTTTGAAAAAATATTTTTCATATGGTTCAGCCAATTTTATATTTTTGAAATATGAGCACTTACTCATCTAAAAAGTATTTTTTGTGACTAGTCACGATTTAACAAAATGAAGATGAAAGTAGTTTAAATGGCCGGAAAAACCGTGTTTGGAACAGAAAAACAAGTTTATATACCAAAAATTTTAAAACTTTCAAATCAGGTAAAAGGACCCTATATCTCAAAAGTAATAGTTGTTGGTGAATTCTTCAAGTCAAACATTTATATTTTTCATATTGCTTACGTTGAGGAGATAATTTAGGTAATACAAAAGTAACGTACATAGCTCGATGAAAGTATATTTTCTGCTCTTTAAAACGATGTATGTTACAATAGTACCACACAACGCAATCATGCGCCAGTATGTCAAAGTTATGTTGTCTAAATATCGAAAATAAACCCTTTGTTTAAAAAAATGCTTTTGCTATTCAATAATTCAAGCAGTTCTATTAATTATCTGCACTTTTGCTTTTATAAAATCCATTATTAGGCTCTTATCAACTAAGTACCTATAGCATAAAAATATAGGGTCGTCCATAAAAAAAATTAATTGAAAGTCATTGACATTTAATTAAAATTTGTATTAGGGGTTAAATGTATCAGATATCCTGCTATTTCGTGCATTAATCTGAGCATGTTGACTTTTTCATTGTGACAGTGATTCGAATGCTTTGTAATGCGGACGCAAACAATAGTAATAATGTCTGTATGACAAAAAAATTCTGTGAAGATAAGCAATAAACAGTTTATTTATGCAAATATAATGAAGTAATCATATTCTCTACATGTAAATGTAGATGTATCTATGCTACACTATATAATGAAAATTTATGCATTATGAAAAGTATCTAGCATGTGTGTGGTTCTTTCTGAGCAACAATATACACGTTTACCTAAATGGGTACTGTTCTGACCTACTCTCTTATTTACAAAAATAAATTCCTGACAACACGAACATCCTCTTCCTTTTTAATATAATCATCAGAAATCTGTCTTTCAATTGCTGACAATGCTCTTCTGCTGGAACTGGGGCCACTTTTATTACCAGAATCAGTTAACCAATGTCCAAACTTCTGCCAGAATTTGACATATGGATATTGAAATTCTTTATTTCAGGACCATTTATTCTTATTCGTAATAGAGCAAAGAAAGAGTGATGACCTTCTATCATACTTAATGTGCTTCAAAACTGAAAATCCCCTTTCAGCATCTGAGGAAGAAATTGGAATGATTAGTATGGTTCGTATAATATATTGTAATTCTTCTGTTCATGGCAAGATTTTAGTAGCCAAAAACTTTGACCAAAACCTTGCTGAAGAAGCTCTTGGGTACAACTGGAAATTAGGGTGTTCAATAATAGCATTCAAAAGATTTGTCCAGTCATTCATGATAGCAGCATAAATTATTGAATTGTTTCCTAAAATTGTCGTAAATAAACTATGAAGCTCTTTTAGATGGTATATTTCGCAGGTAAGACTCCATAAAACCCTTATTTAACACTGCATGATACGGTGTTACTTATAATGGAATCTCACTTTTTGTGACCACATGGAAGATATATGTATTTTAGTCTACTATCCACAAAATTACAGTTTTTAAATAGGGTGCCAGAATTCACGTAGGTAAATCTTTTGATAACTGTATCCCAAATATTAAATCTTTAGCAAGGAACCCTAAATATAGAAAAAAGAAATGTTTACTTCATACAAAGAACTTACATATATCAGTTATATTTCAATTCGATACGACCAAATCAAAAACAGTAGAAGATAATAGAGTTAAGTTAAATATGTATGTATTTTTGTTGATAACATTGTCATATCACAAATCGCAAAACAAAGCACACCGCTGAGATTCTATACAAGTGTTAATATGTATTGGATATAGTACAAAATAAATATTTACATTATATGTTTTTAGGAACTTTCAGCTGCTGCTGATAATACAATATACAAATCTAATCCATAAAGGGATTTTAAATTGTGGTTTTACCGGTCTATTTTGTTCTAAATTAAATAAGAACATAAAATTCGTATGAGAAATTTCAACTTTCAAAAATAGACAATTTTAAAGAGATAAAACATTAAGATACCACCAATCTGTTTAAATTGAGATTTTTTATAAGAAGTACGGGTCGGTAGCAAATAGGTATTCTTAGCAAGCAAGATAATATCTATAGATATAGGCTAACAGAATACCTACATACAAAAATATAAAATATACCTAGGTACATAGATATTGGCTGTTTTTTTTCTTCAAAATAAAGTACGTACAATATGTAATTCGTTATCAATGTAAAGTATCTTGTGTAATTATAAAATGTTATTACTCAGAGCTGTTTTGGTTTAATTTTATTGAGTACCAAACCTAATTATGCAGAACAATGTGTTATGTAGCAACACGTAACTCAAAAAGGAAACTCAAATTTTGATTTTAATTTCAAAATGAGAAAATGATTCACTTAATCTTTTTACCGAAAAATATTGAAAACTTCAAAAATTTCATCATGGACATGTTGGACACCTTTGGTTATCCTGAGAGCATTTCTTCTTCAATATGGCAAGAATAAAGCATATAGTAAAGATTCAAATAAAATATGAAATTTATAACAATTTAAATCTGTGTCATAAATTTGAAATAGACTTTACTAAACTAAAAAAAAATTATTTCACAATTTTTAAATGTTGCAAAGGACATAATGTAATGTGTAGCCTAAAATAGGCAAAAATAATCTTTGAATAATAAAATAATTTCTATTATTTTAAATTAAATAACCAACATTTACAATCGAATGCAAACATGTACAAATTTTAAACATCTTAAGCACAGCTGTTAAATTAAATTATATGTATATGCTACGATAATAATATCAGCATATACTAAAAATACAAATGAAAATTATACTGTATGCCTCAATAAAATTATGCATTGTAATGTGTGGTAGTTGGTATAAAACAAGCTGTTATCCTTCATTATGTACAGGTAGAATAAATATAGATACAGGATCAGTCTGTATATGTACAAAATTTACATATTATCGACATCTAGATAATAGTGGTCTGTGAAAAATACTTAATTTTCTCATAAATTCATTAAAAATATTTACAGATATGTTCTTTTTTTAAAATAAATAGATATTTTTCACAGAGCACTTACCTATTAAAGAGGTTCTATAAATCATACTCCTCTGTAAAATATGAGTTTCTATACATAGGTACTACTATGTTATGTAATATAGGCAGTTGTTCAAAAATATTTCTAATATTTAAAAAATTACTTATTTTTAGTTTATAGGTACAAAATCAATAAATACTTTTTATAATAGCTCTGTTGGTATTTATAGTATAGTTTGGAACCTATTTTTCACTAGTGAAAGCTACTAATCTTTTTCTGAGTTTTAAAGTCAACAAACTCCATTCCATTCATTGGACGGTACATGGCCGCTGGAGTTGATGGAAGCGGTTGCTCCATTCTTGGAACATCATATTCATGGCTTTCTGTAGCCGAATATTTAGAGCCCAAAGTATCCCATCTTCTTGTGGTATCGCCATCTTTATTTTTTCGTTTTCTAATTACCATACAATAAGATAACAACACTAATAGTCCAAGAGATACAGTGAATGTAGTGATCACAGCAATAATCATGTCAAGAAGAGTAAACTGTACTTTTAAAAGCATACCTTTCGGTTTTTGTGTAGTAGTAATATCCAGATTATTGTTATTAGTGATTTCATCTTGTGGATTTTTAACAGAAGGAGTTAATATTGTGCCACTTTCAAGAGGCGTCTTAAGTGGTGGCGGAGGACCACGAAGACTAATAACAACCGTATCGCTGGATTCTATTGACTGTGACCCGCCATTGAGCCATGCCACACATGTATACTTTTGAGCATCTGTCTTAAGGGTGGCATTATAGCGCAGCTGAGATGACTGTATCCATTCACCTTTATTGTTCATTGTCTGATTGGGTTTCCCTAACAGCGACGTTTGCACATTTGAGACAAATGGAACAGTCCATTGTAGGATGGGAACCATGGTCCCCTTTGCTGAACACGTGAGCATGGCTTCATTAGGCAGTCGGAGATCAATGGAAACCGAGGTAATTCGAGGCGCTGCACAAACTGTGTCTGTTGAAATAAGTGTCTTTAAATTACGGCCTTTAACACTTTCTGGAGAAGCACAAATAATGTTTACACCACCGATTTTTAGTTTGCGAAGCCATTCAATAGTACAGTCACACACGATGGGATTTCCATCCAAATCTAAGGTTGTTATATTATTTTGAAGAAGAGTTTTGAATAGTGGGTTTATGGCTGAAATGTTATTTCCTACTAATTTTAATTTTGAAAGACGTTTGATGATAGAGAAAGCTTTGTAATCAAGTACTTTGAGATAAATATTGTTTAGAGCCAATTCAATAGTGCTGAGTTTGTAAAATGAAGTGGATTGAATCTTCATATGGTGGTTACTGCTAAGAATCAACTTATTCAAGTTGAGGTCACTGAAAGTAAATGCATCTATTGTACGGATACGGTTAAATGAGAGATCAAGTTCTTTTAATCTTGACATACCTGAAAACGTACCTATAATAATTCTTGGTAATTCGTTTCGGTTAAGAATTAATCTTTTCAGATTTCTCATGTCAAGGAAAGCATTAGATTCTATTGACCGTAGTTTGCAGTCGGTTAATTTCAGACTTTCCAAATGTTGTAAATTGGTCAAATTTTTTCTTGTAATTTTATAGTATGTAAATTTTCCGAATGAAATGTACAATTTTTTACGATTTCCAATAGAATCAGGAATTTTGGGCATTTTATCAACGCGCATACAGTTAACAAATTCATTGTGACACATGCACCGTTCAGTTTTGACACAAAGATTTGGTATCGCAGGATCTAACTGTCCTTCAAATGTTGGGGTTGATATATAACAGCGGAGAAATGTGACCAGTAAAAACCAGTGGTAGATCAATGACGACGATGAATTGTCCAACATTTTGATGTCTATAAAGTAAATAAGGAATCGATTAAAACAATAACAAAGATTCGAATTTGAAACTATAAATCTAAGCATTATTATACTGGCTATAACTAAATTAAGATAATATTCACAATCGATATAAATCTTTCTCTATGATAATGATAAAATAGCTAATATATAAAAATTAAAATTAAACAAAAAACAATTAAAAGTATAATTTATTAGCCCATAATTATTTTAATAATAAATAGAATTCAAATACGGTCCTTAAACCTATAGACTATCTTACGGCCAATATTTACTAGTTGCTAATCACTACAATAAGTTTATTAAAATAGTACTAATAATAGTAGGTATATTCGTAAGAAATAATTCACATTTACCGAATTAAGCATAGCAAAAAAGTCCCTCCCCATACCTATTACATGAATCTTGTGAGTGCTTATATATGTAGTAACTATAACTATAAAAATAGAAAAGATAAACTAGTTATTGCTAACATGTCGAGTTTTTAATCCTCACCATTTTATGTGGGTACAAGCATTTTTTAGAAACAAACATATATTATAAATACCAGAATCAACATTTTTTGTGAAAATAGCTGATATTATTGATTACTACATATGAAGCTTGTTTTTTGGTGTCCAAATGCATTTCCTTTTGTTCCTATTGTTTTTCATTCTATCCGAGACCAATAACATGAAATAGCCAAATTGAAAACCAAACTAACCAAACATACCGCTATAGGTATATTACACTAGGTATCTGATACCAATATATACCTATATACCTAGGTATTGCTGTTAAATGGCATACGTGCATGTGAAACTATTTTATAGAGGAAAATACAGTACTTATATATTATAAATAACAATTTATCTTTTCCTTAATATAGATCAAATTCATTTATGATAAAAAGGCAGTTACAAAAATTAAAGGTCAATTTTGTTCTTATGATTAAAGATATAATTTCTTAAGGGAGAACGTGAAGAAAACTAGAATAGTCACCATTTTCGATAATATATATATGTATGTAAGTATATGATTGTTGGCTATGTTGTAGAGAAATCAAATCTTTTTCTTTGGCGTGCTCAACTAAGATTTCTATTAATTTGCTGTCTTTTCCCAAGTACAGAAGTGACCATACGGCAGTGGTACCCTAATAGAATTGCTTGATAGAGAAAAGCTCAATTGTGTAGTAGGCATATTGCTCTATATACAATAATTTAGTGATTTTTATTCCATAACACATTTCCCAACATTTTCTTCACTATTAAAACTGATATTATTTAGTTCAGCTCAGTTGTATAAGGTACTTACTAAAACACCTAATAATACCATTTCGGTTGACTTTTCCCAAACTTAACATCGATTGACTTCACTAAAACTTAACATCGATTTTTCTCATAGTAAAAATATATAGTAAACCGGGTGGCCATTGTCATTAAGAAAGTATTTCAAATACCAAAAAACAACCACATAATGTATGTCCTTATACATAGATTTGGAAACCATAGTTAACCAAAACTTCAATAAAATGTTTCAGCCTCTTCCCAAATAAATCAAAATATCTAACAATTCCATAGAACACCATCAATATGAAACGATAAATAAATAAATTTTTATCTCTTTCTGTTTAAGAAGTCCAAAATGAATATAGGTAGTGTCATGTGTCACGTACTTTGCATAAAACCATTTATCATTAAAACTTGCCAGGACAATAAATTATTGATTCCTTCTTCATTAAAATTGTGATATTATAAGTGTGCATAGTAACGTTAGATACTTGAAGATAGTCAGTACCATCCACACAATGCTTGGGTAAAACCATAGAGGTAAACCAATATTTTTTTTTATATTTTGGAGAACTTCACTGTGTGAAAAAGATATAAATCGATGATTTAATATTGAAATATTTAAAATGTGCAAATCATAAAGAAAACTAAATTATTATTCTAAGAATTAGATGTTACGGATATTTTCTTTCAGAATAGATTTGTTTGACCATTAATCCCTCGTCGTCAGAGGAAAAAAAATCTTCGTCGTCACAGAATATCATACTTCCGTGCATGAATGGAATGTTTTAATAAACATTTTTGAAGAAAAAATAACATGGCCTATAGCTTGAGATCGATAACGTCATCAGATCCGGAAAATTAAATTTTGTCCGATTAATTTTATATTGGTCTAGACTAGTAATTCAGTAACAAATCCATAAAAATTTTTAAAATATTTTTTAATTGTTGTTTTTTGGGCTAATCACTTATGGTTCTAAAATACAAAGGAAACATATATCATCATGCTGAAATTTGAGATTTAGGTATAGTATTAGAAAGCTATTAGAAATAATATATTAGAAAATTCGTTTCAATTTTTTTTTAAAGTCCGTTATATTGAACAATGTATTTCCAATATTATCAATTCAGTCTTTCAGAGGGTCATTAACGTGACCTTCAAACGACCACACCAAAATTTGTTTACAACTAGCACGTTATTGGATATGTTGAAATGATTATTATAAAATAAGTATTTCCCAAAATTTACAAAACTTACAATTTTCAAACAATAATAATATAATGTATTCTAAGCATACATTATTGTACTTACTATCTTTCTAGCAAACGAATAAAATCAAAGAGTTTACTATAATCCGGGAGCTCTGAGACATATTTCAACATGTAGGTGCACTGTGTACACATAAACCTAAAGGGTGCCTATCCTGTTGACAGCTAATAGCTTGAAGATTATTAGAACAATTTAAATAAGAAATAAAAATATAATATTTATTCAGTCTAATATTATTATCTGAGCAAATTTTAGCTAGCTAGATTGGATATTTCAAATAGGACAAGTTTTGAATAAACAACATTACAGAGACATGTAGGTAATGTTGCACATGCGCGACACTATTAAGTAGACCTAGTATTTCTCTTCGCTATAATATCTACATGCAATAAATGTACAATATAAGTGTTCACTCAAATGTCTTTAAGAGACATTTTAGTTTCTTGTATTTGATCTTTTAGTTCCGGAAAAGATTACAACATATTTAAAATACAACATTTTATACTTTCTTGAAATTGATTCCTATTAGTTTATCCTTATTAAAAATTAGAGTTAATAAAACAACTCTTTTAGTTCAACAAAAATGTCTGAAAATTAATTTCTCCCATATTTATAAATTTAATAAATAATCTATTATGCGACTTTAATCTACTCTAATTTTAAAATTGCGAGAAAAAGCGATAATTATCTTGCAAATTAAATACACCAAATTCGAGTTTTGCATTTCTTCAAGTAGAATGTTAAAAATATAGGATTACATTTTTAGCAAAAAAACAAAGAAGAGGGAAGTGTGACAAAGCACTTTGTTTCCTTTCTCAACTTATTTTTGATTGAAATCAGAAACACAAGAACACTTCTTTGTGTCCGGAACAACAACACACAGTGATTCACTCGAAGAATATCTTTGACCCAACATGGGGCATTTACAAAGAGAAGTTTTGTAAAGTAGATTGTAGAACATATTATTCGTAACTCAATTAGTCCAGTTTCGTTTTTCTTTTACAAAGCAATTATCTATAATTCACACACACATCACTACTTTGTAAATATGATAAAATAATTATTATCTTGATTATTTTTATGGGTTTTTAAATGTTTTTCGGCTGGACAAAAGTAAAGATCTCTGCTGAAAGATACCTATTCTATTTAAAATTCAATTCATGTACATACATATCTTGTTATTATGAAAAAACTAGGTCATAAATTGATCTCTTTCACACAATTACAAGGGTATAGCTAGAAATTTTGAATCTTCCAAAAGGAATACAGATAGTTGTATATACAGGTACGTATGTCAGTAAGCTTTATGTTTAAATCACTTTTATTACTTAATCAGCAAGTACTGGTGCCTACAAAAAACCAATCAAGTCATTTGTGTATAAATTTGGTAAATAATAACAAAAATGGTTAATATTTGGCAATTTTTGACTATGTAGTTTGTTTGAAAAGGATCCTTTGCATATATATTTGTTCAGTGTAACAAAAGCGCCTTTGGAGTATATCAATTAAATAAATGAGAATTTTTACAGGAGTCACTTTATCCATCCAAATAATAAACATTAAAACTCTATTTTGGAATAAAACAATTTTATAAAATTTGATCTACGTATTTATATATGAAAGAACAACATCCAAAGATAGCCTTTCAAATTTATTATTATCTGCTTAATTAGATAGATTTCATTAGAAAAATATGATATTTGCTATAATCTTATTTTAATAGTAAACTTATAGAATGTCGGGTACAGACACAAGAGAATAAATTAGTTGATAATTTACAAGAACTGGAAAGTAGGAATATTACAATATTTATGATGAGGATGATTCTTTTAGAAGCTTTTTATGTAGAAGGTACCATTTTTTCTAATGAAAGCCATTTCCATGTTTCCAATCAACCCATAATATTTTCTGACAAGAATGAAATAATAATACATAGTATGTAGCCGTGAAATACCTCCCCAGAGAATTCCATCAACCGACGTTTTAGTAAAGCAAACAGTCACTATGGAACCGCTTATATTAATTTTATGATAAAGTATCACTGTGTATATTTTCATATTTCACGTCCAAATACTGAAATTCTTATTCATTATATATAAGGTAAGATACCCTCTCTGTTCCATAGTACCTATAAAACACATTCTGAATCCTAAATGAGGCAAGTTTGTGAATATGAATGTTTTAGCACTGATGACATCGAGAAATGACATCAAAATTAAGCGGTGCTTTATTTGACACCTATGCAGACAAAGACTTGTTATCCACCTCACCTCTGCTGCATTATACATAAAAGTAATTTGGTAACCAAAACATTTCCAATAGACATAATAACATGTTAATTAGTACTACAATTTCCATATAAAGTATGTATGTACTAACTACTATCTATAATTCTTTTTTGTGTAGTCACCGTTTTATTCAAAACTGAAACAATAAAGTTTTGAAGGGTACACCTAACTTTGACTTACCATTGTTATATCTTAATCCGATGGCGTAACCCTAACTCTAACCCTGGTAAGGCGAAATGAGATAAGACAGTAAGATAAGGCGAAGTGAGATGACATCGTTTTGGATGGCGTTATACACAACCACACTATTGACTAATTTTTTTAAAGATTTGTCTAATTCTTTTCTTATTATGTAAAACATGTTAATGGTAATTAGTAATCAGAAAATAACGCTCTGTTTATCAGCTGACATATATAATCAATAAATCTGTTGAGTTGAAAGATGACCAGGAAATAAATTTAACATTGATTAGTAAATGTCTTATATTATGTAGACGCTTATAGCTACACAGACTGTTTGTATATGGGTACATAAATCCAATATGAAATCGAAACTATTACTATAAGTTGCATAATGTGTAGGTACCTACAAAAAAAGATGGAATATTATATTTATCAAATTCAGCTTGTATATATATATATATACAAAATCCATGCACCTTTTATGCATCTTTCGTCATTCAAAAAATTGTACAGGCAATTGTAACTAATAGTTTCTGAAGTCTAACTGCAACATGTATCTAGTCAGAACACAGCCATCAAAGTCATAATCGACAGCAATAAATATAAAATTACAAATTAAAATTTTAGATTTCCCAGGTTTAATTAGAGACAATTTATGCCTCCTGCACTGTCATGTTAATATTTTTTAATGTACACAGCTTCAACAGCTATTTAAAGGCATCTTTTATAGTTTCCACAAATTGCAAATGTCAATTTAACAGTTGCCATGGGTTTCAGAGAAATTAACCCTCAACTACAAATGTTTGACACCATAAAATATTGTTCAATCTTCACGTTTAGGTGTGTTTATAATAAAAAATATATTTGTAAGAGAAAATTAAGGAGATAAACTAAAAAAAAAAGAATCTTTTTGTGTGATTGCTTTAGCCTGTAAGGTATTAGAATTTCATTAGTGAAATCATTTCTTGGTCATTCATAGTCCAATAATTTTCCAGTAGACATGATATGTAATTTACTGTGTAATAAATATTTTTTGCTTGCAGATCATTTCTTAATGTTAAAGTTCCATGTTGAGAATCTAGTAATTGAATTTGGAGCATCAATCTAGCAAATGCATTGCAATCATAACTAGTCACACAAACAAATATGTATAGATGGGTGCAAAGGTATGAATTTCTGATGGTAAAAATAACATGTCCATTCAACAAAGCCCATTGCACACAGTTTCAAACGGATGCCAATACATGAAATATATAGCACAGCTGTCATATAACTCAACCGCACATGTATGTATGTTTTTTCCTGAACTCCGGTTGTAAACATCAACATGTTATACACGGAGGAGACTGGTCATAATACAGTTTGCTAATATACATACTTCCATCAGGCACAACTAAATAAATGTAACCAGACTATACATTATGAAAGTGTTAATCATCATATTACTAAGAAGCAAAAGATGAGGGCATTATTGGATTTCCTTAAATACCTATAGGAGTATTAGGTGCATATGTGTGTGTATTTGTGTTGTTACATACTTTGCATGAGTAAGTTTTTGATTATTTACAGATAAATTAAGTAATATATTACATGTTATCATGTGTATTGTTGAGATCAGCTGGTTGAGATAATATAAATTTGATAAATCGTGTACTGTGTGGAACATGTTGCTAAGTTTTGATGCAAAACTATTAAAATAATGACTACTTAATTAAAATATTATGGATGTTTTAATTGTTTTGGATATCATACCCACTAAACGACACAATATAATAGGAAGTAAATTATTTATTGGTTAATTAAATTAACTAATTATCAATTTAAATTACGAAAACTCCCAAAGAAAAACTAATAATAGAGCATGAAGATTTACTATATGTAATAACTAAAAATAATTATTTTGTAAAGAATAGCACTATCATTCCAAAATATGTTTTATTTTTATATTAGAAATTTTTGCAAGAATTAAATGAAAACCTGCACAGTTATATTAATTTAGTATAAAAATGTGCTCTATTTTCTATATATAAATTTAATTTAATAAATGTTGTTAATCAAAATGGTGCCGTCAATTTTATAGACATACCTACAGCAGATGCTACTTTCAGAGGATTGTAAATAATAATTAAAAATCAACTAAATAGTTCCCTGAAAAAGTCATATTAGCTTTGATTGATATAATGGACAAATATCTCATATAAAAGTCTATAGTGGCCAACGCCATCACTCTGGATATTTTGGAGTAGAGCGGTTTTATCCCTATTGCTACGTAAAAGGAAACAAATTGATAATATATATATATAGTCTGATTACTTGCATGTTAAGTTTCGAGCGCAGAAATGTACGAGTATAAATTTCTGACTACATTATACATAATACACAGAAATATATAGAGATCCACAAATTAAAGTCTCTATAATGTATGCACACAGAATGCCCAACACAACTTATCACATATCCATATATAATTACTTGGCTATTTCTATATTTGATTGCACATCTACTAGTTTGGGGCACCAAATTTAATCTATAATTTCCGACAAACTGATTTAGAATCTTAAACTACACTATTTGCTTCAAGTTGTGAATCTAATAGATAAAATGGTGCCATAATATGTATGTACATATAATGTAGTACCAAAGTTTAATATTCAGTATCCTTTCATCTTTAGACCAAAATTTCTTGAATAAAAAAATCAAAATAACTAGTTGAAATAGATTCCCTTGTTTTAATCTTTCACAGACAGAACAGCTGATATATTTCCTAACAATTTGATCGAGACAGGCGTGCAGTCATTTAAAGAAGAAACAAACTTTTAACGGAAGAAATTCTATTTGTATGTATGCTTCAATGTGTAAGAAGGTATTCGTGTATTTCTTTAAACAGTTGCCGAATCCATGAATGGTATGTTGAAATATTTCGATAGCTAGGTAGACCAAACAAAAGAAGGAAGATAACAAAACTGAGCACGATAATATTTATTATATTATGTGATGGACTCAATTATTCTATAAAATACTTATTAGATGTTAGCCATACTTGTATAGATTCGAACAGTGCTTGATTACACGTTTTCTTACTTCAAACCGAACCGTATTATGTATATGCTCAATTTTCTATTGCAGTGTATTATGTGTATCTGCCAGATGACTCACGATACTCCTAAGATGACAGAGATTAATGGATCTCGGCTCTGTTCTAAGAGAGTTTAACGCTTAGATCAGTTTCTAAAAATTGTTGAAGAATTCTTAAATTATAGTGTTCACTGGAGACTACTATACCTAGTTAGGTATCTATAAGGTGTATATACGAATTCGAGGAGAATCCTAAAAATAGTTAACAACGGAAAGTTTCTCAATAAAAAAGTGAACAAGTTAATACGGCTTTAAATTATCAAAAAATACCTTCAGAGAAAAAGTTGACCCTTGAGGAAAATAAATGAAACAGACACTGTTATCATAAGTTTCAATTTTCAGGAATTTTACATATATGAAATGAAATAATATGTATTTAAAAAAACATATTATACTTGGATATTTTCTAATTGAAATAGGATCATATTTATGTTTATTGAAGATTAGACTTTGTATTTGTCAATGGTCCATGAAAAATGTTTGTTTTTAGTTAATACTAAACATTATGTATATATATTAATATAAAAAAAACAGGTTCCAGAAAAGCTATCTAAAATGATCAATTATAAGATAATATATGTATAAAACCTATATATGTAAGTCTATTTCTATATGTGTATATGATATCCATGATCTAATCTGTTTAGAAAGCCGGTTAAAATTAATTTATTAATTGCTCTTACATGTATAGATAATGTAAAAACAAACAAAATTATACCCTTGTTTAAACCATATTAAAAACATGGTAATATACGGCATCGATTAAAGAAACAAGATTTTAATTATATACATACATCTTTAAAAAATTTCTAAATATTAGTTTTAAAATATTTCAAAATTAAATAAGTAATTTAGTTCTACATTTAAAAACACTATATATATATATAAATCTTTTATAAAATCTAAAAAGTAGCATCTTTGAAAATTGTAAAGTATATAATTTTCTCTAACTTTATTTTACATAGTGGGAATTTTAAGACCTACATAGCCCACCATTAGACCCTACATGTAGCGCTTATCAAAACCTATTTTAAGAAGCAATGCAACTCAAATACGAATCCCAAAATACATCGAACATAAATCTGTTATCTACCAGATAATATGGCTGTTTACATATTTTGATCTACAACATAAGTATTTCTTTCTGTCTAGTATTAATAAAACTATTCTTGACTGGCACAATTTAATTAGACATATCAGAGCTGTAAACCATGGAGGATCTACATATACAAAACAGAAAATTCGTGTACAGTAAAGGTCAAACATAGTCAAAAAATATACTTGAAGAGTAATTTTGCAAATAAGATGGAAATTAAGGTCACTCATAGTATAGAAATCGCCTAGATATCTTTTCCTCGTTTTACAAATGAATAATAATGATAGACAATGAACCATGGGAAATTCAAGGTTAGCCAAATATCATCTTTCTCATTACATATTATTAACCAGTTTTAGCAAAATGAAAAAATGAACTATTAACGATTTTTTTCTATTTCTATATAATTTTCTCATCATAATATAGGCTCTACTCCACAGAAGGACATAATTATAAATCATCAACTAAGATTTCCGTACTAATCACGATTTTTCGCATCAACGCCACTTACAATTTGGCATTTCACGGTACAATAAACTATAACAGTAACTATTTTAAAAAGAAAAATAACTCATATCTTACTTATTAGAGAAAGTTTTGAATAAATCAAAGAAAATTCAACACAACATTTATTTAGCTATAGATTTAATACACAAATGAAAGAATTTGGTAAGTATTATTAGTTTTTTTAATTAACACAATTCGATAAATGTGCATATTATATAGTATTGCTAATGACCATATTTTGCCGGAATACTGGCGACTGAATGTTAAAGAAATTTATTGACGGGAAAAATTAGCCGCAAAAGCATGTTGAACAAATCATTCTGACAGTCAGCTATTTTATAAAATGTACAACATGATTTACATGTTCACAATACATGTTTAATTGCAGAATAATTATAAAAGTTAATACATATTGCAAACATAAAAAAACAATTTTCTGTGTATATATATATCAAGGAATGAACATACAAAAATTTACTGGGTTATAATGATGTGCATTTGACGTTTAAGTAGTCAATTTAACTGTTATTATATGTGATTTAGCGCTGTATAGATTTAAGAATCATGTCCATCATGATAAACTATCAAGGTTAAATTAATTTCATGATAATATGTTATATGGTGACATGGCATTTAACATGTCTCTAACAATGCTAACTAATTTTATATGTGTCTCTAAAGAATGTCTAAAGTTGATTTAACATGTTTGGTTATAGACCAAGAATATCTGCCCTCAGTAGTTTTAGTAGGTAGAAAATATTAATAACTATTTTTTAAATATATAGGGAATAATAAATAAAGTGAAACATTAATGGTTAGTCATAATTAAACAAAGAAACAAAAAAATGCCCAAAATTTTTTCCATAATAGAAAATAAAAAGACAAAAATAAACCTAACAACGGGTGTTCTACAGTAGCGTCCGTTTCTCATTTATATTCAATCTAAAAAGGTTGCGTAGGTAGGTACCACCTCAATAGAACTTATACTAGGTATAATCACAAAACTAGTATAGTGTTTGACTCAGTTACTTTTATCAAAACTTGTCCCAACTCAAAGAGGGGCGTGTCTCGTGTTCATAATAAAAATAATCAATATATACCATTAAATTTCTTGCATATCATATCTTTTGATGCAACATTTTTTATTACAATGTTCAATCAATAAAATACCTAACTGTATACATAGAATACCTGAGTTTTAAACAATTTGGAGTATACCTAAATAGTATTCTATACTATTTAATTATTTTTAACAAAATCTATACCTATAGCTAATAATGCAATACTCGTAAATTAGCATAAGACAATATACAATCACAGAACTTGGTGCAATGAATAGTATGACGTATCTAAAAAGTCCGAACTATAAGGGAATATCTTGAACATAAATGACAGTCTAAGCAAGCGAATTTATGCAGTGAAAGAGCCCACACGATGACATTCTTTGAAAGATTTATGAGTAATATATCTTCTTTGTATAAAAGCCTTTTTAATCTATAATATACAAACGCGATTGTGTTTCTTTTCCGGACAAAATAGAGGATATGCAGATTGGAATAACAGTTCTGCACAAAGCTGAGAAATTATAATTGTTCACTTATTGAGCTGTCACTTTCGACTGGGCGTAGAAATGCGTAGGCGAAATGTACTTTAAGGTGTTTAAAATGTTCAATTTATATATTAAAATAACTGTAAAATTGATCAGAACTGAAACAATGGTACTTTTTATATCAGCATTTTTCAATGAAACTTTTTTTATTTATGAACTAAATACACCAACCGCTTTTTTAGCCAAGCCAACATTTTCGTGAAATTAACATAAGGTAGTTATCAACAGTGAATAAATTTATAGTGTAAAAATCAAAAAGCAGTAATGATGCCTAACCAAAATTGGCGTTTATTGATATTAAGGCCTCTGCAAATTGTGCATAAACCAGAAAAGAGCCACATCTTGAAAAATAATCAAAGTCATAATGAATTATTAATTTCTGAAATGACATAATTTGTAGCAAAACGGAACACAAATTAAAATATTTGTCTGATCATAATTGAATATACATTAAAGTACTTGTAATATTTCAGATGTGATGGAACGCATTATATAGTAAATAGTTCTCTGAGGTGTAATGGAAATGTCACCATTTTCAGATTTAATAAATCATTGTTGTGCATAATTGCAACTTTGATTGGAACTAATAGACGAAAATACATCACTACGCTTTCATATCTCTGGGAAATAGTTATGTACTAATCTATCATATTTTGTTCAAAACATTTCTATATGAAATCATTTTTAACGCATACAGTACTTTCATTTCGTATAGGTAATTTAGATGTAAAAACATGTGAAAACAAGAATAATCACATTTTTTGTTAAAAACAGTACTTTGACTGTATACATGTAAATAAAAATAGAACAAGAACCACTTTTTTGGAACTAATATTATAGATACCGAGCTTTCGAACCTCTTGGTTCATAATCATAGCAAACGTAAAAAAAGAAAAGTAAACTAAGATTAATAACAGAGAGACAACCAGCGGGAAGCTAAAATCAGGTAATGTTACCAAATGTATAAAGAGACACCATTATTTAAATTCAGAGTTTGGATTCTAAAACACGCCTAATTTTTCAGATCACTACATTTATAAAGCAAAGGGGTATTAGCTAAATCAATAGAATGACCAGTGTCCATGGTATGAACATCGAGCGCATTGTGAGGATTACATTTAGAACAATAATTTTGTAAATACCACAATATAAGTTAGATTTAGGAGTATTAGAAATAACTAAAGATTTAAGAGAGTAATAATGTTGATAGGTTTGTGACAACAAAAATACTATTCTTGTGTGTTTTATATCAATGATAAGGTAAACTTATAATACTATTTGTTTTTTAGTCATAACTTTATTAGAATGTGTATCTACCTCGGTTTTATTGTCTTCATAAATGAGCAAATGTGCGCAATGCATAGCCTAATAACTGAATGTGGTGCATAATACCTTCGATATGTTCTTAAATGATGTCTAGTTGTAGGTAACACTTGTCAAAAATAGATACTCGTAGCTTATGTATGTAGATGTTTTTTTAGATATAAAAACCCAGTCGAATCTACACTGATTGAAGTAAAGTAAATTCCTACAACAGTACTTGTAACCTTTTATCTATGAGCGTAGCATCTAGAGATAGGATTAAATGTACTTTTCGATCTTCTAAGTTATACTAATACGTATATACATGTGGATACTCCAAATTTTGACACTATTTCAAAAATGATTGTTGACCTAACAATTGACTAAAAGCTATACAAAAGGTTAAGCCAGATGACTCTTTTATATCTATTAGGTGCGAAAAGGGTAGTGAAAACTTTATTTAGTGAAGTAGCTACTTTAAATAATTCAAAAGTATTTCATGAAATTAACTGATAATGAGAATGTAGGTATAAAGCTATGCATACAACTTAAGTTAAATAATAGAATGAAGACATTATAAGAGATGACACCTACCTATTTGTTACAATTTACCCAACTAACCCCGACTAAATGTTTACATGATATTCCTTAAATAGTAATAGGCTTTACTTTATATAATATTCTATCAATAATGTTTAGACCTTGATCTTTGTGGCCTCGATAGTAGGTAGGCTATCTACACGCTTTAGCACCATCAGTGTTATAATAGAACAAGCAACTAAATAAGTAGTCAGGGACACTTATGATAATAGGTATACAAAGTATATTCATAGGCATCCCTGCTACTGTAGCAGAATATAAGTTTACATTAAAAAAATCGAAAACTCTCCTCTTTATTTCATTCCCTGTATGTTAGCTATATCAGGCCAATAAATAATTCCACATTCTACATTTTTTCCGGAAAGTTAATTGTTTAATGCTAATTAATTGAAACCAACATGATTTTAGTGGAACGTACCTACCTACCTAAAGACTTACAACATAGGTACTAGAGAGAAAGATAGTCATCACTTAATAAGATAATACAAATATACCTACCTAATTAGGTTACATAAATATTAAAGGTACTTCTCGAAAATAAACATAGTAATTAAAGCTTTTTTATTATTAGGTATTATTCTAGTAGTAGGTATTTTGTCATTATCATATAAATTGTAATTGGTCTGTTCCATGAAAGTTTCTGTTGTATCAAAGTATGAATTATGACGCTTTTTGAGAGTAGATTTAGGTCGACTTTACACTGAAAGTATCAAACTGATTATGCTTTTTAAGAATTACCCTAAGTTTACTATATTAATAAATGTCGCAACCAAATGGATACATTGGCCACCTAAATTTGATACAACAATTGAAATTTATTATTTGGTGTTGTTGTGAGCAGTTTTGTTTAGAGAGTACCTAATGATTGCTAGCAATGTGACAGTTATACACGCCTATTAGAGAAACTCAGACTGGGGTTGTTCCAGGACAGTAACCTATAGAGTGATGTCCAAAGCATCAAACATTTTACAGGCCAGCTCAAATTAATTTAGATATTTCCGGAAATTTAAAGCGTAACTATTGTCAAAAAGTGCGCAGAAAAAATACTAAACCAAATATAGGTATTATCACTTTACAGAAAACAATTCTTAATTTCCTGAATTCAGCAATTTTCTTTAGACTGTACAAAGCCTGTTTTATAAAATATCACTTACAATTTTATGGATAAATATCAAAAACTAGATGTAGACGTCGGTGAGAGTTCACTTTAATTGAGAAGTTCCAAAAATATGATCCTAAAATACGCACTCGATTATGTAGATTATATTTTCTGCACTAAATGACCATTCACATGAATCCCGGTAAATAGGTAGGTACTTATCAACAACTGTAGGAAGGAAGAAACTTACCAAAAGCGGTAATTATCAGCCTTTGTATTAGGTACAAGCACACACAGATGTTTGGTCAATAAATCCAGAGGTAGTCCAGACACGGCTCAAAAATGATTATTTTGAACTAATTAATAAATCAATCAATATATACAGCAGACTGACAAACTAAAACACAACCAATTTTAAAAATAACTACATAAGGTTAGAGTATCACATATCTAATAAATTCCAAAACCACACATCTTTTTGAATTCAAAGGTATGTAGGTTAGTTACTTGCTTGTCTAGCAAACAATAGAAACACAAGGTGCGTAACAAATAAACTATGATTTCTTGACGTGGTTTAGTATGATCAAGAAAAGAACTTCATTATCAACTAGTGCAGCACTCACAACTTTACACAAAATTACATATTTTGTTGAAAACTTTGGTAGGTACCTACTTACTGGCTTGTGAACCAAATAACAGATTTGCAAACCAATTGGATTCATAACAGTTTTCTCATTGGTTGATAAATATTAGTCAAATTTTTGAAAGAAAATATTATAGATACCTACTTAAATAATTAAATGTTTTATTAATATTTTTTAAATAAATGATTGTGTCTAGTATACAGGGTGGTAACACATAGATAGACCCGGTCAGAAAAAAAATATTTTTATCAAAATAATAATCTATGTTTCTACTATTGTAAATA
>JAUYWI010061412.1:0-15838 GCA_034780595.1 Parotoplana pacifica | reverse complement strand
GAAAGTTACTTCATAAAACCTATATATTTGTATGAAGTCAACTCTCTATCTAATCCTTACTCATATGGTCTACACTGTAAGTGTATTTCTCTGAATTTTCTGGCACAGATGGATGGCTCCATTTTATTCCAATTTTGAGCAGAAAATTACTAAATTTAGAGCACAACAATTAATATTAATTAAATTATAATATAAAATTGTAGCATTACACTACACTTTACAGTACAGTAGTATGTATATAGAACTTCTATATACATAATATAGCATGTGATGTATTGTTGGGTCAATTTCATTATATTTCAACAAATTTTGGTATGATTTTGTGAGTCATACCAGATCAGCAGATGTAAACATTACTGGGCAGGCCACATAGCAAGAATCCACGACAACCAACCAGTGGACAATTAGGGTGACAAACTGTTACCCCTACAACCAACCTAGACAAAGTGGGAGACCTCATGTTCAATGGGAAGATCCATTCAAAGCAACCTATGCCTATGGTATTAGAAGCCTAAGGCTTAATACATTATAATATTTTTAAAAAATCAGTAATTTAATACTTGCCACTAAAAATTCTGGTCCAAGTGATACCATAGGCATAGGATGATCTTCCCATTGAACATGAGGTCACCCACTTTGTCTAGGTTGGTTGTAGGGGTACCAGTTTGTCACTCTAATTGTCCACTGGTTGTTGTGGATTCTTGCTATGTGGCCTGCCCAGTAATGTTTATTTGCTGATCTGTTATGACTCACAAAATCATACCAAAATTTGTTGAAATATAATGAAATTGACCCAACAATACATCACATTCTATATTATATGAAGACTGCAAGATGAAGTAGTTCTGCAGCCACTGGATTCCATATCTCCTCACTGATGAACAAAAGCAACATTATCTTGAAATCTCTAGATGGAATCTACTTTTGTTTAGAAGAAAAAGAAATGATGAATTTGTCACAGGAGATGAAACCTAAATGTACTTTTATCAAAATGAATGCAAAAGGACAATATGGTCTGGCTTGCAGATGAAGATCCATACCTAAAGATGTTGAAACCTTCTTTTACATCAAGAAGAGAATGTTTACCATTTTCATTGGGTGTGAAGGTATTCATCATGTTGATATTTTACTAAAGGTCAAACCATGAATGGTGGTCACTATTCTACAGTTATGTTACCTTCCATTTAAACAATTCCTTTCAAACCCAGCACCCTGGTCAGTTTGTTGACAGAAAGATCTTTCATCATGACAATGCTGCTTATCATACCTCACATGTTGTAACTATCTACCTGGAAGAATCCAGAAATATTTCCACTAATTAACTTTAAATGGCTGTAATCCAAAAACTAATTGAGATAGAAAGCTGATTTAATATTCTAATTTATCCAGACAATCAGGAGAATGTTTGGTGTTATTTTTAATGGATAAAAATATTTTGTTATGAAGCTACAGTCATCAGAAATTTATTTAAAAAAAGTTTAAAATGATCTTCAAAACATTTCCCATATATTTCAGGCCACTCACTTTCACTAATTAATTTTAAATGGGTGTAGATTCAGAATGGATGTAATTTATTATGTACATATTATTCTTGATGTTGTAGCCCCTACCCTTTGTAAAAAAGGGTAGTCCTCCCAGTGTGGGTTATGAATTTGATTACATTTGATGGATTTGACCATAGGTCAGAGACATTCAAGTGTGTAGGATGATGTGGACACAATATCTACATTCCCCCAGAATCTTCATGCCCAAACACAACATTAGTTCTTGGAGATTTCAATGCCCATGATCCTCTCTGGTATTCCTCAATTATTCTTGATAAATATATCTGAACTGACACTTGCCTTTTTCATGTATAAAATGGTAGTTATTTTAATTTCCAAATTCACCCCTATCCTTTCCCCATATCTCTTATGCTCCATCTTCCTTATTTACCAGACCTGGTTTGTTCTTGTTGGATTCACAGCATCAAAGGCAGTTTCAATGTGGGAATTATGTACTATTTCACAAATACTACTAATTCACAGATATTACTTATCAGTAGCATCAGTACCCTGTAATTATCATGGAAGGTGGCACATATTAATCTATGGTGACAACCTTTTACATGGTCCTTGGGCTAAGTCTGGCTCCCTTGGGGACACCTTGACCACATCAGGTGGGTTGTCTAGTCCCTGAATACTTTCAGAACCCTATCCATCCAGTAAATTATAGTGTGCCATGACCAGGGTTTAAAACAGGTACCTCCTGATCCATATTCCAGTGACAACCCACTCAGCTACCTGGCTCCTATGGACTTTTGAGTCAAACAGGACCTGTCTGGAATCAAATTTTCACTCATTCAGTATCTTGCCAAACCCATCAAACCATAGCTAGGTGAATAATGGTACTGGCAAGCTATTCTTGAATGTAGAAGAAGCAATTCAATGTGCTTCAATCTGCCCCCATATTTTATTAAGAAAAAAATGCAGAACATCATTCTTTCAAAGGTGCCATTATGTTGTCTCAAATTATTGGGGGCAGGGTTAATTCCTACCTAGCCACCCCCTTAGTGGCATGGCCCCTATAACTAGATATTACAGTAGGCAACTAGGTGTTTTCTAAGATTTTAGAGTTAATAAAAGTCGAAAAATTGTTGGATCATTGTTAAGCACAGATGGCATCAATTTTTGCTAAATGAAATGATTATTTTTATTTTAAAAAATTGATAAAATATTTTTATATTTATTTATTTATAATTAGGACATAATATAATTTTCTGAATGCTATGTTTAGTTTCCCTGAAATTATTTGTTTTTGCATATGTATGCTCAGTGCTGCCACTCTGGCATTATATACTGCCATGTTTTTTCCAAGTAGGTGGCATTTTTTTCATATTTTGGTGTTTTTTTCATAATATCTATTAAAAATATTTTTTTAATGTTTTTATTCTTTTTCAGGATGGTATTATTGCCAACTTTATTCCTGTCTATAGAATGTGATCATTCCATTGTAATATATTGTCAATCAAACTAAATATACTGTTGCTTACTAATATTTCTCTTTTCATTATGATATTTTATAGTTAATATACATTTGTTTGATTTTGTCATTAATTACTCTATCCATTTAATGACTTTTATAAATTATATTAATAGTTTCTACATGAAAAGTACTTTAACTTTACTTTTTGTTTAATTAATTCTTGGTGAGTAAACCAATTAGAGTTCTCTGAATATCATGTCGACGTGGGCAATGCAAACTATCATATTCCAGTTTTTTCAACTTATGGTAAATTGAATTTAAAAAAATTTTAAAAAATTGGCATTTAATGTTGGCCTTCATTAAATACCACTTCTTTTTGTGATAAATGACTGTTACAGATCCTTCATAAACCTGATACATGTATTAATATTCATTTCATAATTTATGCAATGAAATTGGATGACATTTGAAAATTTTTTCCAGAGCCCATCCAAACTATTGTGGCTTGATTTATGAAGGCTGAAATCTTAAATGAAGCTTCTTCTATATGGAAACTTGACTTTAGTGACAGACAGAACTAGGAAGCTATGCTTATTGGACAATCAACATTTAGTTCTTCTCAACAAAAGTACTGGAAAAAAACATTTTTTGTAAAGGAACTGATTGATCTGGCCAATGAAGCCCATTCAAAATATAAAACATATCTAGATACAAATAGAAAGAAGGAAGAGGAAAGATAGCTCCTATTTTGAAAGATAAGAAAAGAGGTTAAAAGAGTTTGCATGGAAAAATAAAGACTGAAAACGGGAGCTGCAGAAAATCCAAATTAAAGAACAAGGTATTTGAGCTCAACAGCAGGAGGCAGAGGATTGTGATTTGTTTTATATTAAACCTTTAGAGCATTCATTTACTGTTTTTTAAAATGTATTATTTATGTATTTTTAGACTAAGGCCATTGAAGCTGAAGCACTTATGCAAAAAGTGTTTGCTGACCTGAAACAGACCTGCCATAAGTCCCGGGCTGTCCTGGAAATGTGAGAAATGTCCCAGATTTCAGATATTTCCATTGCAATCTTTTTTAGCAGTTGAAGTACAGAATCAGGAACAATATTCTCAGTTTAAAAATTTAAAAACTTCATGCTCCTCGAGAATATGTATATTTATGGCATGTTTTATTACTTGACTGTCTGCTAAAATTGTTTGATTTTGTCTATTTCAGATTTTCCATTATATTCATTATACTGACCATGTCTTGTTTGTAATATTAATTGGAAGATCTCTAATTGTATTTCAGAACTCTATTCTATGATAAAAATTAAGGTCATTTTTACACTAAGAAGCTCTTAAATCTGACTCTTACTACTCTAACTCCATCTACCAAGTACTACATCAGCAAGAGTGAACAAAGTATATATTGTATTAAATTTCATGACTATTGCATGATAGTATTATAAGGACATGGGTGTTCAAATTTTTGGCACTGCACCAGTTTATAGACTCAGCTCCCACCTTGCCATAGGTCCTGTAAGTTGTAGGTCTACAGAATATTGTCCTGTATTTTTAATTGCTTAAGGGAAAATGTGGCTAAAAACATGTTAATTCTGAGAAAGATCAGTAACTTACTAATTCAACTATCAATGTATAATTAGATGAAAAGCTTTTAGATTAATGATATTTAATTTTAGATTGGAATGAAAAGCAACTGAAAAAGTGGCTGCTAAAGTATAATGGAAGAAGCTTGAAAACTGAAAAAAATATTCAAGATAAAATTATTTTTGGAAAGTTTGAATAACAATATCAATTGATGAAACCATCATTCCATATTTTGGAAGATCATATTTGAAGCAGTTCAAATGTGAAAAACCAATACTGGTGCATCACAGATTAGCTGGGACTCTTTAATCATATGCAGCTTTATGTTAGCCATGACCCTATTCATCCCACAACAATACTCTTCTGGTACTTGTGTTTTAAACCATCTTCTTGATTCATGTGATACTGATCCAAACTCTATTGAATTGTATTTAGACAATTTCTTTACATCAGTGAAGTTGATGGATGTATTAGCCAACAGAGACATTCATACTACTGGAACTATGAAAATAAACTGGACCCAGCATGCTTCTCTCAAAAGTGATGCAGAGAGGACATGACTACCCAAGGCTTCTATGATTCTAGATTCCACACATTTCAAGAAATCCTCTTGGTTCTCTCTTATTTTTATGTTTTCCACAGTAAAGATTTATTCTACATATGGAGTGAATAGCATGGTTTCTCAACTACAACCTATTCAACAATACAGCAGCAGAATGGGAGGAGTAAATCTATTTGATCAACATGTTACAATATCACACATTGCTTTCCACTCGAAAAAGTGGTATTGGCCAATACTTATCCATGGAATTGATGTATGTCTGTCCAACAGCTGGATAATGTTCAAATCATCAAGTGGCCAACCAGTTATCCAGCTAGACTTCCATCAGAACATTATAATTGCATATTTAAGATGAACAGCTGCCAACAATCTTGCACAAGTCATACCTGCTCCAATCCCTCCCAATGTTAGATATGATAACATAAATCAATTTGTTGCTTCTTATCAAAACCAAAGACACTGTCAATTAGCTGGCTGTAAAGCCAGGCCATGAACATATTGCATAAACTGTTTTATTCCTTTTCATACTCAGTAGCTCATTTAATTGTGCTCATACATTGACATTTCTGTAATTTCTAATTCAATTAATTTTTTAATATGTAATACATTTATATCAGTACCATTGTATGTACCATTACCATTTATATCCATTTTATATATTTTGTATATATATCAGGGGTGGATCTTGGGGGTGGGGCCAGGCCTGTTGTGCCACACTGAAAATTGAATTTTTTGGGCCCAAGGCCCTGTGTACATTAGCTAGTTGCCTACAGATATTATTCCTCTTGCTAAAGAAATGTTGTTATTGTAATCTGTGTATATATTTAGTTATATAAATTAATTGTAGAAACACTTTTTTTAAATACCATGCTTGTGCCCCTTCAAATATGCCCCCCCCCTAAAACAAAATCCTGGATCTTCACCTGTATATAAATGCATTTAATTTTGTAATGTACAAAAATTATGTACTTTTTGTTACTTTTGATGTGGATAGCATCATATGAGATCACCCTAAAAATCAAACTTCCTATGAACATAAGCTAATTATATTTTGGCTATATCCAAGTAATGGCTTTCTATGTAGGATGTACAAATATCATTGTTTTTCTTGTATTAGATCATAGTGCCGTGCTAAATGGGTTAATATGTTTAGGTGCTTCAACCAGCACTATTATATTGAAATATGGATAACATACCTTTATATTTCTTGATTTTGTTAGCTCAATCATCTTAGAAAATAATCTAATTAATTTAGTAAAACACATAGCTGCCTATTGTTAGAGCTATACTAAACTAAAAATCTAAGTCAATAATATATTAAGTATTTTTGGAATTAGTTTTGTCAGAATTAACCATCTTTTAGGCCTTTTTAGTCAATCTTATTTTTATTTAAATACAGTAAATAGTACCTTTATCTAGACAAAGAATTGGAATAACATCCATATTTATAGAATAGAATATTCCATTAAATTATTGGGAACACCAAATCATTTTTTAATAGTACATTATATTTTATTTAATTTCAAGCTGTTACAAATAAATTGAAACATAACTAAAATTTGTTTTTACCTCTATATGTATCAAATAAACCACCATTGTTATCTAGCCATTACTTAGTAAAATATTGGAAAGCTTTCTGATTGTCACTGATAAGTATGCTAGTGAATTATTGTTTTATACCATTTTCTAGGTCATTGGTGGATATAAAAGTAATGTTAGGATGATTAAAACCTTTAGCCTGAAGTTCATTCCAAAACCAATAATTGCAGGGTGTGAAGTCTGGTGATCTTATATGTCATTCAATGTAGCCTCTATGTCCAATGTAGATCCTCTACTTATTCTATCAGAATTTGTCTGGCTTAAACATAATAATCAAGCATGTAATTTCTCTTGCTTTCAACTTTTTGAGGTCCTGACTGCCATTTTGATTTAATTTTAGGCCTATATTTGGTCTATTTTATTGTTAATCTCTGACTTTTTAATAAAGCCTCAGTCACATGCCTGAATATTGTGAAGATGCTGCTCTATCTTGCTGAAATATCATCTGTGGTCTTCTTTGAAAATATGGGACAACTTTACTGTTTAATATTTTGAATATCAAACACCTTTCATGGTTTGTCTAGATATTTCAAAATCAACATGACTTGAAAATATGTATGTCAAATTTCAGTCAAACAATCTTGACTCTGCCAGTACATACATTGCTTTTGAGTAAGCTTTGAAATATTGTCCTGGGTATGGTCCACAGAACTGGATGGTGAACCAGTGGAAGAGAGTACTCTTTACAGATGAGGTTCCTCTGAAACTGGTTCAAACACATCAGCATTGCTATTTTTGTGTACATTGTGTAAGAAACATTTATCAGCCACATCTCCTAATATGTGGGGGTGGTTTCAATGTCTCTCTGTGCTTTTTCATGGAACCAAGTGATCCCCTGTATCATATTCAAGGCACATAAATTGATAGCTGCTTCCTTCATTGTCCTACTTGATGAGTGTGGAACCAGCTTGTGATCCTGCAATTGAATATAACAAATGATACAACATTATTTAATTCTAATACTTCAAGTATAAATTTCCATATTTCACTTTGAATAATATATCCTCAATATTAAAATGGGTAACAATATTACTTTTTATCTAATGGAATTAATTATGTGCTCAGAATCAATAATGTAATTGCTTCTACTACTACTATCAAAATTCTAACTGCCAGTTTATTTGTCTACTCTCTTATTTTATTTCCTGATTAACAATGCTACAAAATTTTAGTTTATCAGATTTTACAAAGCTTTGTTTCCACCTCGAATTTTGAAAATTATTAATCTATTTTTTGAAAGTAAAAATCTTCTATAACTACAAAGGAAAAAAATGAACTAAAAGAATTTAATAAAAGATTGACAATTTAGAAAACTAGCACATTGTTTCTTTATTTATTTAAAAAGAATCCCTTATGGACATAATTATGGTGCCATTATTTATAAATGTATGTCCATGTGTCTTGAAATATTATTTATTTTTAGAGTAGTTTGTCTACTTAATTTCAATTTAAATCATTATATGTATTGATCACATGCATTTTTAAAATGGTCATAATTTCAACAAATAGAAAGATTGCTGCAATGTGATCAAGATGGCCTATTGTTGGTTTCCTTGGCCAAAACCACCACATTATTGGTTAGTTTCACATAAGTAAAAATAAGTAAATAAAATTATTAGTTGTATTATTCAATGTATCTGATTTTTATTTTGAGTAAACTTAAATTTTGTTGTCTAGAAATATGTATACTGTATTGTCGTTTTTAGGTACTATGGAACAAGGCTATGAAAAGCGGCTATTAGGATCCCCTCTAACTACTGTAAGTAATTAATTATTAACCTTACCCAATAAAGTTTCAGTGGATGACCGGTAGCAAACATATATTATGCATACTTAGGTAGTATAACCTCCAAAGTGACCGCACCTATTCCATAGAATTGCTCTTTTGGGTGTACGTGGATCTCTAACATGTTTTTTTTCCTTGTTAATGTTTGTAGCCTACCAAGACTCCAATTAAAAGTCCTCTCAAATCTCCAGTTTATACTTTCAATGACCGTTTTATCCCCGCACGCACAGCTCCAATGAGGAATCTCAAGAGTTTGTTTGGCTCACAGGAGGTGAGTTGTCACTTTATCAAAAATTGTTTTTTTATGTGTCAGCGTATTTTTAGTTTTGAACCTCAATGCTCAGTTCTTGCGTTCAGTTGATCAAACATACTAAAGATGAATGCTTCTTCAAATGGTAAATTTAATAATAATGTGACTGTTTCAATCCCTTTGGATTGAAATACCTTCATTATGAGAGCTGGAATGAAATTTGAAATGACATTGATAGCAACGGCAGATGTCAAATTTGGTGGAATTACTTTTTTATCAGATGATTCAAATTACAATGACATATGTAGGTGTCGTTTGACACTGATTATGACATCTGTTCGAGGTTAGATCATTGCCAGTTAGCTTTAATCTCAGTCTATTGATCTTTCTGTTTAGAATTTCTCTGGACCTTGTCCGCCATCCGCCCCCTCCAGTGTGTCCACCAGCAGTTCGGGCAACAATGCGAAGAAGGGCAAGGAGGTTACCTCGGAGGGTAAGTCGTACGACATCTACTCGGCACTCGTCAATAATGAGCTGTCCGAGGTGTCCGACTCCAAGGAGCAACGCGACCCCGAACACGATTCTCACAATGTGCTCACTGCCTGGGAAAATAAGAACTTATTTACAGTAAGTTGTTGTCTCTGACATCTGATGGCGTTTGCTTTATTTTGGAAAGCTTTCAGAATTCTGTTTTATAAGTCATTGAGTAGAAATATTTTGAAATTAAAGTTGTAATAGATAAATGTTTTAGAACCGTTTTTAAGAGTAATAATAAAGAAACAGGTATACTTTGATACAAATATACTACTTATCTATATTACTCGCAAATGATAGCCCAGGACAGCTGTTTCGGCTTGTTGGGCCTCATCAGCCAGGCAGAATCATTGCCTGAGTAATATAAATGTTCGTATATTTCATATCAAAGTAAAGAAAATTTGCAAATTTTGCATAAAAAGAGAAAAAGTGGAAAATTTGCAGAAGAAAAGTATTGGAAGTCTGTTTTTTTATTAAAGGGCACTCACGCTGTAAAAGCAGGTACTGGCCATTTAATGTGTTTAAGAGTAATAAAAAAAACAGTTGGAATAGATAAATGTTTTAGAACAGTTTTTATTTCAGATAAATTGCACGTTTAAGATGACAGTTTAAACTGTCAAAAACACGTTGTAATATTTCACAGGGTAGATGTACATGGGTCAATTTTCTAGGCCTTGTACATAAGGCCAAACGATGTGACTGGGCCTTGTTTAAGACCTTTAACTTACTCGCACTGTTGATTCTACTTTATGGCCAACATTTGTTCCAGAATTGGGTATCGTATCAGGTCTAATTATAATTTGTGTGCTCTGAACTAACAATTGTTCAATGATTCTGTTTTAAGATTTAGGTATACCGAATTAAGAACGTAACACGTTTCATTGAGCTCTTTATACAGTACCGTAAAAGAAGGATTATAAAGTTTTGGTACGAGTTGGCGCCTTCCTCGGTCAATTGGCATTATTAACCGATTTGAATGAGCAATTCTGAATATACTGTATCTCAGTTGATACTTTTTAAAACCGGTTCTTTTAAATTATGTAGATAATAGGTGTAAGACACAGGTAATATCTTTAAGATGTAATAAATATGGCATGTATTGTCCCGATTGCGTTACTTTTGACAAATTTATTAAATAAAAACTTTTTGAGACTTTAAAAAATGAAATTAAACTAAATTGCTCCATGGATTAATTTATGTATAAAAAGGTAAACCTCTTTATAAATGCATAAAATAAAAGTTGTATTCTATGCATTGATAAAAGTTTTATTCTAGAGAAGCTGGTAGCCGAGTGGTTAGAGCGCTGGACTACGGATCGGGTGGTACCCGGTTCGAGCCTCGGTCGTGACTCACTTTAAGTTACTTTGTGGATATAGTCCCGAAAGTGCTCATTTGAAAATGTCTTTTTTGACATCCAATACACTTAATTGCTACTGGAAATTATTGGGTATAAACAGGTGATGATTTTAATCTTTCTACAATTAATGATTATGGTTGATGCTCTGTTATTAATCTTGAAAAAATGAAACTGTTCTTTCCAAACTTAAAACAAAAAGCACTCGTAGCGATTGGATATGTCTCAAGTTACTTACAGTAGTTTCAGGTATTATAAGTAAACCTTAACTCTTCTAATTTAATTGTTCACTGAACTATTCTACATACCAAACTAATGGAAACTAGCAAAAATGTGTCCCATTCCAAAAGCCAAAATTCATACAGTGTCTGACTTTAGACCTACATAATTATTATGTCGATTCTACCAATAATATCCAATCTATTTGAAAACATAATTCGTAGCAGATAGTGGAAAAAATGTTATAGCTATGGTCAAACAAATTCGTTTTTAGAAAAAATAGTGGTCATTGATCACCTTACTAAAAGTAAAAAAAAACTATTCATTTAACCAAGGCAGTACTGATATTAGCTTTGATGCTTCGAAAGTGTTTGACACCATATCCCATGACAATCTCATTAAACCGTTACATCTTTCAAATTCTATAAATATCATAATAGGCATCAATAGGTTTTCAATAATAAATGTAAAATGACTATTATTACTTCTGGTGTCCCTCAAGGAGCAGTTTCATTACCTTATAATCAAGCATGCTCGTAACTCTTTTCATATACGCTGATGACATTATTCTGGCAATAGTCTATAAGAATTTGGTGATTATTTATAATTAGCCAAAAAAATTATATATAAAACACAACTTATGACAATTAATAAGAATATAAAAATTCAGTTCAATATGTATAAACGGCTTCTCCAAATTCTTAAAAACAACAAATTAAAATCATTATGCATCATATCATATCAAATATACGATAGGAAAATCAAAAGTTCTTTATCTCCAAGAAATTTTAAAAATATTAACAAAATAAGATCTCATCTATATCTATAAATCTCTTATCCAAAGTAGTATTTATATAGATAATATATCAAAACGCAATAAAATAGTCTAGATAGACTAGGTAAACTCATTTCCGGTGTGAATTGTAGGAAAAATTACTTGCCTGATTCTCACGAAACTAGAAACCACTTGGGCTTAAATCTTTTTATAAATGCATTAATAGATGAGAATTATATTTTGCGCAAATTAATTCCACCTTTTAAACCTAATAATAAGCGCCTTAAAATATTCATACCATCTACGATTATTTTGTGCAATAACAGGCAGTAACTATTCATATTTACCAAAATAGTAGACTATTATATGCAATGCAATATCTATCTACTGTAATACTTTTAATTCCCATTTCAACCAAATATAAACAACACAATATCAAGAAGATGATGAATGACTCTATTCACAATGTTATCAATCGAGCTCAGATGCGCGGTGTTTGGTGGGAAGCAGATAGACGGGTCAATTGGGCCTCCTGATTAAATGAACACCACCACCATATGGGGCTGGAAATAAATAACCGAATCAACAAAACTGACGTAATACTATAGATAAACAAGCTTCAAATAGAAACATCAGGCTGATTGAATGAAAATGGCACTTAGTTGGATTATATATATATTTTAAATTTTACCGATTTTTCGTTTGTGTAATATTTTTTGTTTCATTTTCATCACTGAAATGAGTGGGCGAAAATGTTCAGTCACTAGTTTTGGTCATAAAATGAGAGAAACGAAAAAGAATAATCACACAAATAAAAAATGTATTAACAAAAAATCGGTAATGTGGAAAATATTTGATATTGCAGTTTTACAAATGAACATTTTGCAAATGTACTAACTACTCAGCATAATATGAGAACATCATATTCGTTAATAACCAAATGAACATTTTGCTTCCTTGATCTGCTCCGACGAAGAACTAGCCATAATAAGCCAAAAAAACAAAGGAAAACGTTTATGAAATAATTACTAAACTGAACCAAAAACATTGCATATTATATTCATAAGACGAAACATAATCAAGCAGAGCTTTGAGATCCGTATTGCGTAAGCTTAATCGATTTACAGAAGTAGTGCTGAAATGAACGCGATTTCCATCATTAGAGATTTTTTCTGGAGAGCACTGAAAACCGGTAATAATTTGCAAAAAGCACATAATATGCACACCCGTGACCTACTGAAAGTTTTTCGCCACGAGTTGATTTATTTCTCACGCTATGATGTTAGTACTGTCGAAGGCTTGAAAGATTTTAATTTTATATGTTTGCTGCAGTAAAGATTTCATTCCACAAATAACTCAAATTATTAGAATACAAATATTGATGAAGATACATATTTTTATAATTGTTAATTGATATCTATGTAGCCACTTTTATCTTCATCAGTGTACTCTATAATTTTTGAGTAATCTGGATTAATTTAATGATATTCTTATTCAATCAGTTTCTTGATCTGTGGTATTACGTCATTTTTGTTGATTCTACCTGATGCTAAAGCATGCAAGATTAATATTTGATTCAGTACGTATTGCTTCACTACTGATAAGATCAACAACGCCTAGTGTTGGAGGATGGGTACACGTTATTTATATTAAGTTATCCATTGATTTCCTGTTTTAGTTGAAGTATGAAATAAAGTTTTGTTCGCTGAATTTGTTGTAATGATGTACCCAACCAAGTTGGTATATTTGTATAAAATCGATTTTATTTTATTTTTCTCAGTTTAAGATTCGCAAAGAAAGTCCAAGCAAATTGAAAACGGCACCCTATTCAGTGTCTCCTGTTAGTGATAAAAGCCACAAATTATTGAGTAACCCAAGAAAGGTATGTATGCACCCATAGCTTTCTTTTATTATCTGCTACAAAACATTTCTGTTACTAATAGACTGGGTCACAGGGTAACCAATTATTATTGGTATTCCAACAGTCTATGTGTGTCCCGATAACTGGGAATGGACGTCTGGTATTGTCTACGTGGTGGATGAGATCACTAGAGAACCGTACTATGTTAATTTCATTTCTTTAAAAATGCACTTCTAGGAAAAAGAAGCCAAGGCAAAACATGTTAGCGTATCTTGTAAGAGTTTCATATTCAGATCTTAAGGAATTAGCACGTAATGGGGAACAGTGGAGAAAGTGGATTCCATAGACATGGAAGATAGATAGATTTTATATGCATATTACTTGCAAGTGCTATTGAATTTAATCATGATTTTAACCAAAAATAAAATAAAATATTTTTTACAAAAAGGTATTACCCGCCAATTTTTTTATTACTTGTAAAATCAACAAAAGTCAGTTGAATAAACGTGAAAATGGAATTTTCTTTTAGAAATTCAACATATGAAGGGCCTTTTAAAGTCCTCGAGTGGTTTCATCCACCACTTAGACAACGACAGACATCCATATCCAGACACACAAGAGTACTATATTTGGAATACCATGAATAATTGGTTATTTCGACTACCCTGTCTCTCGACTCCTTAAATTTATTTCTATTTGCTTGTTGAATATTTTTAGCCACTACGCAAGATCTCGAAAATGCCTTACAAGGTATTGGATGCCCCTGAACTGCAAGACGATTTTTACTTGAATTTGGTGGATTGGTCGTCACAGAATGTTCTGGCAGTGGGTCTTGGTACCAGTGTCTATCTATGGAGTGCTTATAACAGCCAGGTAAGTGTGGCATGTTGAATTGGCACGAAGTTTGTTGTTGTTTTTGTTTAGAAAATTTGTGCTACTCAGAAGTAGTATGCTACGTTATAGAAATTATAGAAATTCAAGCGAAACTGGCGTCTACAGAGCTTTGCATTAGCCTATTTGTGCATAAATATCGTAGATATGGGAATATGAGTCTACATAATGCAAATTAACAGAAATCCTAGCACGTTTTCAATTTCTAGATTGTGGGTTAAATCATATGTTAAATTATATACATAGATACAATATAATTTTATATCTGCGGTCAAAATAATAGTACGGAGATGAGGTGAAAATCATAAATGTACCTTTTTAAGCTCGACTTTAAATTTTTATTTGGCTATTTTAACGTATACCGATTATTTTGTGAGTAAATCAAACAATATTTTCAGAGATATTAAAAAAACAAAGCTCTGTGTATCCATTCAACGTGTTCTTTTGTTTTAGGTGACACGACTTTGTGATGTGTCGTCAGAAAGTGACACGATATCGTCTGTCTCTTGGTCTGAGAAAGTGAGTGATAAGTTTTTACGGAAATGATCAAATTTCTTTTTACAGCAATTTTATAATAACTCTCAATTTATCATTTGCGATTTTATTTTGATTTAATTTGGAATGATTCATCAAGGTACCAATCGGGATCCCAGCCCACTATCTATGAGTTACATCTCTGGTGTGCATTTCAGGGTAACTATGTGGCGGTGGGGACGTACGGCGGCTACGTGCAGATCTGGGACGTGGCAGCGGCCAGGAGGGTTCACCAGATGGATGGCCACAGTGCCAGAGTGGGATCCCTGGCCTGGAATGGCGACCTGTTAGCCTCTGGCAGCAGGGATCGCACCATCCGACTGAGGGACACACGCGCGCACGCCAACCTTCCCGAAAGGATACTCAAGGAGCACAAGCAGGAGGTGAGAAAATAAGATATTTCTTCTAGATGAAATCCTGTTCACCGTAGTAACGAGTGTATAGCAAATGCACTGTGAAAGAGACTGCAAATACAGAGATTTACACAAAATACTTTGAAGAAACCTTTTTACTCATTTTAACAATGCATGATAGGACCCGTAGGAGTTTCCAGAATATTTAAGGGTGGCCATCTTTAAATATCTTTGTTGTTATTGTTTTTAGGAAATTTATACTTTTGTTACTTTTAGTTTCTTCTTTCTTAGTGGAGTTCTAGTTTTTCATTACAATTATTATTCGGTTACCACTCTGTCTCCTCTCTATTGCAACCCGCCTTTCTACATAGGTGTGTGGTCTAAAATGGTCCCCTGATCACCAATATTTGGCCAGTGGTGGAAACGACAATCGCCTCATTGTCTGGCAACTCAATTCCCCCGACCCCCTGCTCACCTATGACGAGCATGCGGCGGCAGTGAAGGCCATTGCCTGGTCGCCCCATCAGCACGGTCTGCTGGCGAGTGGAGGTGGCACCGCTGAC
>JAUYWI010061401.1:0-15838 GCA_034780595.1 Parotoplana pacifica | reverse complement strand
GTGCAAGACGATCCAAGATAGTTTGTTGGTATAATCCAGGACGATCCAAGATAGTTTGTTGGTATAGTCTAGTATGATCCAAGATAGTTTGTTGGTATAGTCCCGGACGATCCAAGATAGTTTGTTGGTATAGTGCAGGACGATCCAAGATAGTTTGTGGGCATAGTGCAATACAGTCTAGATGGGCTTGTTGGTAACATTTTTAGTGAACGTTTTTATAAAATGTGGTAAAACTTTGTTTTGTAAGATGCTATGCTTTGGGTGCTAGCTTTCTGAGTCCCCAGATCTTATAATTTATATAATTTTCTTGGAGAATTCTAATAAAATATTTGTTTTCTTTCTCAGGCATTTTCAAGTCGCCAAAAGAACTTGTGTAGCTCCTGGAAACAGCAAATGGAAAATGTTCGAGGTCCACCATTGCGCAAGTTCACCTGGGAACATTCAAAATCAAAGAAACCGTCTTCTGGTTCTTCAACACCTGGTGGTGGAGTTGGTAATTTGTTTTCTTAATAACCTAACAAAAATTATTCTAGAAAGATTTTTGAACATTTTTTGAAAACTTAATCATTTATTGTCAACATGTTTTGCCACCACTTGTAGCATTTTCAACACAATTTATAAAGAACAATCATTTTTTATTTATACGCCAATAGATATAAACAGTATTACAACGAAAGAAGAAAAAGAACACATTGATTTAATGAGATGGGATTTTTGTAACGTAAAAAGAAAAGAATAGAAAAGTTTCAGGAAAAAAGAAACACCGTTAATAGCTAATGAAGTATTCAAAATGTTTAATAAAAATGGCTTCCTTGATTGAGAGTTCACATTCATCGTTGGCTGTTGATAAAACTTTAAATTGAGAAAATGGATCGTTCTGCTGACAATCCGCACATTTTATTGTGTTCGCTAATTGGTCCAGTTTTGTAATGTTCTTCAATGTCGTTTAGTGCGACCTATGTAGGTCGTGCCGACATCACGTTGACAAGTAAATTTGTCGACAACACTAGATTTGAGATATGTAGGGACGATATTTTTGGAAGAAAAATAATTGCCAACTTTGATTGTACAAAAAGCAAACTTGGTATTCTTAAGATTTTTGATCAATGTCTGGGAGTCTCTTCACTAACCTATGAGTATATTACTCAAATAAGGAAGGCAGAAATCACTTAAGGAAGAATCTTTAGTAAAGGGAGCTCTATCAATAAGTTTCTTAGATAGGAAAGAATTTAATAAAATAAAGGTTAGCTTTGAAAACAGATTTAAAAAAATTAATTTCATTGTGAAAACTAAACCAACTAAAGGAATTAATAAACAATACCAGCTTTCAAGATAATGGACAAGAAGAATTAAAGTTGTTTGTTTGTGTGCTTGCTTGCTTGCGCATTACCGTCGGTCGTAGGGATCCGGCCGATCACCCTCAGATAATTCAGCAACTGGTTGGCGGTGATATTAGAGCGGGAGGGATTAGGAATGCCAAAGACTGCAGTCCTTTGAGTGATCCATTTTGGGCAGTCGCAGAGGTTGTATTGCTGGGTCTCTTCTTCTTCTTGGCAGTCTGAGCACATGTCATCGTTGTCAAGCCCCACTCTATTTCTGTAGCTTTTCAGGAAAAGAGAGTACCCAATGCGATATCTGGAAAGTTCTTTGTGGATATGCCTTTGCATCTTTGTTTCTATACCGGGCCTAATTTTCTTTTGTTCTTGGTCCATTGTCCTCAAATGCTTATTCTGATTTTGTTTTTGACCGTTGTAAGGCTGATGGTGATGTTGTCTTGACTAAGCCTTGCAGCTTCCTTGTCCAACCTGTCTGCTTCTTCGCTTGGGGTCAATTCCGATGTGTCTGCCTCAAGAACTATCTTCAGAGCTATCATTTCTGCGTTGTAGCTGCTACACCAAATTCCAGCTGCATCTTTAGAGGTGGTGCTCATGCCTTCCTTCCAGTGAATAACTGCGCCGCATTCTCCTTTTGTTTGTTACATTAGCACTGAAACCATCTGTCCAGATTTTGACATCTACTTGATTGACTCTCTCCTCAAGGGTCCTCGGGCTTTCTCTTTAAGGATATTCGGGTTTCGACTTTCTTGCAGTCATCGATGAGATTTGGAAAGAGTTTAATGTGTGATGTGTCAGTCCATGGTGGAATGGTAGATGCTTTTAGAAGCATTTCAGGTTTGACATCATTGAGCTTCAGGCTGGCTGAAATTTTCTTTAATACTTCTCTCCAGCTGCAACCTTCTTTCTCTTCTTAGTTCTCCTGAGATTATTAATGTTATAGAGATCGTGTTTGGGGTTGCTGTTGTCTCTACTTATTTTTTGGCACACGTGACAAGAAAGTGCCTCTTTCAGCTATTTAAATGAGGCCAGCTTCTCTGAGCAGCTTTAGAATTGGTGTGCTTCTGTAGCAACCTGTGATAAGTCTGGCGGCTTTGTTTTGTTCTTAAATAGTTATTGTTGTTTCAGGTCGCTGTCTGTTTTAGGAATTGGAATGGGATATCAAAAATGTTTTTCATGTTGACCTCTCTTTGGAATGTCGTTCTACATACGTTGATTTTCCCATCTAGGGAAGGCAATTTTATGAAGGTCGAGACAGCATTTACCTGTCTTAAATTGGTGAAGCATGAGGTTATCACAAATAATTCGTATCTTAGCTGTAGATGTTCTTGTTGTTGTCGGGGCTAAATGGTGTGGAAAATATATGAAGAAACAGAAATAAGAAGAAGTATCCTTCATTATTATATTTTTTAATATATGGTTTCCAGAACACAAAAATGTATGGCAACAAGCTACATATATTATGTTATGATGACTATTTATTACAAAAGGTGGACTAAACTTTATTTATAGAGCAGAGTTCTCCAAGTAAGGACGTCCCCTTTCAGTAAGGGTCTTCCTAAAACAAGGACTAGACGTTTATTGTTCAACTAACCTTAGCATACATAGTTGTTCTAGACGATGCGGATACTGTTGGCCTAGATAAAGCTCTGCAATACCGGTGTCCAGAGAGGCTATCCTGACGTTGCTCTTTTAATTGATCTTGTACTCTGCGTCGTGCCCAGGTTACCATGCCGCGTAGTTCCCGTCCAATTTTTAGTAAGCAGTGCCGCTCAACCCGTTCTAATACTGACAGTGAATTCACTCCGTTATTGTAAAGCAATCGATCGAATGAAGCTCTGTAATATACATATTTGTATAAAGAAAATCTGTAGGTATTTCAATTTCTATCAAGAAAACAATAAACAATTTTTTCCTGTTTAGTAGTTGTAAAAATTACGGCTGCAGTGTAAATCCCAATTCCTAGCTTTATTTTATTTTCAATAACTGTAAAATAACAGAATCATTGTAATAATTTAATCAAATGTGTAATTTACCCAGAATATCTGTAATACACGGCGATAGATAGAGTGTTTGTTTCAATTTGGAATAATTTCAAGTGATATAAGGCGTTTATGTAGTGCAGCACGAATACAGACACGACGGGCAGGGAAATAATATGAATCATCTTTCTTTCACAAATTTGCAAAAAAACAACCGCAAAAATAGCTGTTTATAATATTTTCAGACACACTTTCAAATAAACAAATGGAAATCCGCTTTATCAAAATGGCTGCCGGCGCCTAAAATGGTGATTGATTCAATGTCAAATTTCTACAACTGACTTCTATAGATGTTACAAGTAATTTTTTTAAATGACGTGGTCCTACAGTTACGGGAAAGATGTTTTTGTAAAAAGTATTTGAGTTGTTTTATTAAACTTATGTATTTTATATACTTATTACTTGCAAGTAATCATAATTTTAATAAAAATAGCAAGAGATTATTGTGAAAACATCTTTTCTATAAACTTAAGACGACGCGTATTTTTAAATAAAGAAGTCAATTGTAGAAATTTGACGTAAATCAAAGTAATTTTTTCATCAATATTTTTCAGCATAGGAAAACTACATTGGAATACCACTTTTGTCGTTAGATATTTTTTACTATGAGCCTAATAAACTTCATATTAAAAGGCATATTTGCATAAGGAGTTAAAGTCAAATGTTCATTATTTCCTCCACAGCTTCACAAAAGCTAATAATACATTTCCTGGTCCAAAAAGTGTATTGTTTTATTAAAACGAAGGTTCTGGAGAAATAAAAGGATAAGTTTTGTTGCATTAATTCAACATGTTTCGTTTAACTAATAGTAAGCAAATTTAAATTTTAGAAATTAATTATAAAAATCATTTGATAATAATAGATAATAATACTGCATACAATAATTATACATTTATAAACAAATACAATACAAACATAAGAGATAGTTATTTGTGTACTTATTTAAAAATTTAAGAAAAAATGTTGATCCATAATTAAATTGGAAGATCTAAATGCCTCTTTGATAGATAAATATAAATTATTGTTAGCATTGTTTATGATTTGAAAATGATCCATCACAATATTGCTTGGACTTCCATTACAATTGTAAAGGTGGTCAGAAATTGAATCATTTCTATATACTCCTTTATTCTTGTGTGCAGGTGTCATTTTATTCGACCTATGTACATATGTACTTAAGTCTGGTTCTGAATTGATACAAAACCGGAGATTTGAGATATTCTGGAGTTGAGGCTTTGTTTGAAAAATATTGTTTGACTTTTGTGGTAGAAATCATAAATCTTATATATTAACATTGACTCTGACAGCTACACGTTGCAATCTTTTAACTAATTGGATAGAAACAAAATTATAGAAAGGAATAGAAAAGTAAGAAAGACAGTTTTCCAAAGTGGAAGAACTATTTGGACTAGAAGACATGAATTTATTTATAGAATTGTTTTTAGGAAAACAATTCATTTTTAGAATTTGTGAAAGTTAGTTAATTTCATTGTTGAATAAATGCGAACTGCAACAGACACGTTAAGCCTATTGAAGAATGCACATAATAAGACCTCTTTTCCTAGAATTGGAAGCAACATATTTGTATTTTAATAAAATTTTAGTAGAAGTAGATTTTCTAAAAACAAAAGTTAAAATTATATCATGTTTATACTAACGTTAATGTCTAAAAATGCAATCGAATTATTTTTCACTTCATGAGTAAATCTTATGTTAGAATGTTGAGAGTTCATATGTTCAATAAATTTTACTATATTGAAATTGAATGGTAGAATTAGAAAATATAATCTACATAACAACAGTAAACTAATGGACTTTCACTAGAAGAAGAAAGCCAGTTTGATTCATTACTGCTAGGAATTAAGGCAGAGCATGTACTGAATTTATGTCTAAATCTATATTGAAATGATACATGTACATAGTTTTGAAAAATAATTGGTTTCATTTTGATAACTAATATTTTTTTGAAACAATAGGAAGGCGAGTAATTGAACGGATATCATTTAAGGAGGTATTACTCTTTTTTAGTATGGGAATGACTGTACAGATTTTCCAAAAGGAAAGAAATGTATGATTAAGATAATATTTTATAGAATATTCAGCTATAATAATAATGATTACATTTCTAAATTGAATAATATTATTTGAGACAATTCTACATTTCAAATTATTCCAAACACTCCAAACTGAATTAATTCTATTTTTAAAACGGCAAATTCTATAAAATATTATCTTAATAAGTATAATACTTTACCTCCAAACCAATTTAAACAAATTTTACAATCTGGTTCCCAATCAGGTAAATTTTATGGTTTAACTAAAATTTATATAGATAACTGTCCTCTTCGTCCCGTCGTTAGTCATCGAGCCATCTCTTTCAGCTTCTTCTTCTGCCTTCGGTTTTACCCAACATCAAATCTTTCTCTAAGCTGTTCTCAGCCATCCTGATGTGGCCAATAAAATTAAGTTTAAGCTTGACAATTTTAGATTCCAATCGCTTCTAGAATCCAATGGTTAGGTCTTCTGGTTGTCTAAGGGATGCGAAACATTCGGCGCCAGCACCACAATTCAAAAGCATCAATCCTTTGCGGTCTGACTGCTTGAAGGTCCAAGACTCACACCCATAGAGGGTAACAGAGAAGACTAGTGTTTCGACAATCTTAATTCATTTCAATTTATAAGTCTTGATGTTACAAACATATTTCACTATTCCACTTTTAGAATCAATTGATTTAGCTTGCGACTTTCTTTATAATAGTGACAATAGACCAGCTTTTGATAAAATACATTTAAAAATGTTTTTTTTGATACTTCTGGTGAATTTTTATTCCAAGGATCTCTTTAAATAAGTTGTTAGCCATGGGCTCTCTTTTGGGTGGTCCTACCAAAGATAATCTTTTCCTAGTAGTAAATGATCAAATTGGCTTTCTTCTTCTAATGAAAGTCCATTGTTTTACGGTTGTTATATAGATGACACTTTCTCATTATACCATGCAATTTCAATATAGTAAAATTTATTGATCATATGAACATTCTAACATAAAATGTACTCATCATAATTTTATTACATTTTTAGACTTTAACGTTAGTCATAAACAGGATAAAATCTCAACTTTTGTTTTTAGAAAATCTATTTATACTAAACTTTTATTAAATTACAACTCTGTTGCTTCTAATTCTTGGAAAAGATGTCTTATTATGCGCTTTTTTCATTGTGTCTGATCCGATTGGAATTTATTCAACAATGAAATTAACGATCTCTCTTAAATTCTAAAAATGTTTTAGATAAATTTATAAATAATAAAATGTCTCCTAGTCAAAATAGTTTTTACACTTTGGAGAAATCTTTTTCTTATTTTTCTATCTCTTTTTATGATCCAATTAATTTAAAGATCGAAACGTGTAGCTGTCAGAGCCAATATTGATAATATAAGATTTGTGTTTTTTTACCACAAAAGTCAATTAATATTTTTCAATTAATTTTTATTCACTTGATAATATTTTTCAAACAAAGACAAATATCCAAAATCAGAACCAGAACGAAATAGGTCGAACAAAACGGCACCTACAAACAAGAATAAAGAAGCATAGAAAATATGGGTCAATTTCTGACCATCTTTACAAATTGTGATGGGTAATTTGCAAATCATAAACATTGCAAATAATAATTTACATTTACCTATGAAAGAGGTATTATATTAAATCTAGATCTCCCGCTTTAAATGTATCTCTCGCTTATTTTGGATCAGCAATTTTTTTAAAGATTTTTAATTAAGTATACAAATTGATAACTATATCTGTTTATAAATTTGTAATTGTTGTATGCAGTATTATTAGCTATTCTATATTTGTTTATATCAATTGTTTTATAATTATTTTGTAAAATTTAAAATTGTTTTTTAATAGTTTCTCTTTCTTGAAGATGTCTATTGATCGACAAACCATGTTGAATTAATGCAATGAAACTTTGGATGTACAAAATTTTTCTTGTATTTTTTATTAATTTCAATTTCATTTCATTTGTATCCTTTAAATCGCACTACGTGCCTATAGTGTTCAATTTATTCTTCATTAATGCTAATTTCCCGTTTTTACAAACCATGAAATATAAAATATTGCATACAAACAGCAACAACTAAGCACAAATCATAGATATTAAATATGGTACTAATAAAACAATCATGGATACTAAAATCTTTAAAGTGTTATTTCTCTACTGAAGTTAAAAATTTGGCTAGATTTTCCTATAGTATGTAATATGTAACATACCTAAGAATATTTCACTCTAATAGTTAAAACACTAGCAACACAGAAATTGTACAACTATGAGAATTAACTTCAAATGATTTTACTCTTTTGGTCTTTAATATAATGTAAGTATATACAACTTTACCTTATTTTTTTAAATATCGATCGTTAATCAAAATTGGATGCAGTCAAGTTCACTTGACAAGGTTAATGCAAGATCGAGTAATTTCCTATAATTAAATATTATTCACTCGATTTAATTACAAACTTACTCTGGATTTTCTTGTTGCATCTTCTCTAATCTTTGATAATAAAATGAACGAAGACGCTAAAAATAACAAGCACCATGTTACTTTATAAAGAAGAAACTTTATTTATACAGTTACAAGGTACAAAATATTAATATTTATATCTTGAATTAATAAATTCCAAGTTAATAGTACTAGGAAAGATAATTTGAAGCAATCACGTTTTTTTTAAAATATTCTAGATAGTAGGTTATTATTGTAGGAAAGCAACCAAATTAGCTTGACTTATTTTATTTGTATGTAGTTAACTTTTCAAAAGACCACAGTTATGGACCCAACTAGAAACTCATTTTTATCTAGCCAAACTAAACTTAAATTATTTTAACGTTATTTGCAATAATTTAGCTTACTTCAAAATACTCTTGTTGTACTTCAAAATTTTCTTCTTCAAATGTAAATGCTTCATCTAATTCGGAATCTTTTTCTTGATCATCCACTGTTATTAAATAATCTTCAACATCATGAGCAGTAAGCAACATTCCAGCAGTTAATGGTCGCTCAAAGCGATCTAACATTATAGGCGACTTGTCATGATAATCTTCTGCATCATTTCTGTAATTAGTAGTTGTTGCATCTCGTTCCTTAGCAGAATATGTTCTTTTATTGTCATTGATTTTCAAGCTAACATTTTGTCGATGTCCTAACATTTGAAACAATTCTTGAAGTTGAGCGTCTGCTTCAAGAAAACCCGCGCGAGAAAAAGTAAAAGATTTCTTTGAATGATCCCTCTATAGCAAAAATAAAATTTAGATATTACTTTTAAAATGTTAGAAAGTCAATATTCTCAAAATGTGATAAATTATCATTTATTTGAAACTCCAAAAATCCTTAATATCAAAGGAACGCATTTGCTATTGCTAGAATTTCTACAGGCTATTTTCCAAATGCATTTTTTATATTTTATTATTAAGATTTTTATTTAGAATTCATTTATTATAAGTCTACTTTTTAATGATTATATTTACTGCTTTAAAATGCTGCATATCCCAAATGTACTAAACTAATGGTGACGGGGCTGGCTCTGTCGAAGAAATTGACAATATCTGTTGAGTGTTTTGGAGTACCAAGGCGAATGATCCCTGAAGTTGCCCCAAAGGCCGATGGCATGACATCTTGGCTTTTTTGGCCACATTCAAGAGAATTTGACACCAGATATATCTAGATTTGTTGCTTCATTTGCTGTTTGGTTGACAGTTTTTTTCCCGTCAATACCGCAGTGGGAGAGAATCCATTGAAGGTGAAATCTGCAATTCATACAATTCATGGTGTTCCATATATTACAGCTAATGTTGACAAATTGAAAAATATAATTTTCAATAGCCTTCTGGCTGTCTCTGAACACTCTGACGGCGTTGGTAATTAGGTAATTTGTCTTGACATAGGAAAGGGTCTTGTCGATGGCTATGAGCAAAATCTACCGTACCAGGAGAAGATTTAACAGTGTTAAAATTTTGGTCCTGACTATGAATTTGGCTTCATGTTCGATCGGACTCTCAGATGTCGATTTTTGGAATTGAATCAAATAAATTGAGGCGAATGTCAATCAATCTTGTCTTCGGTACGCTATGAAGAATTTTCTTAAACGTTCAGAACAAGTGGCTATGTAGTCAACTTCCAGTTTGAATAGAAATGTTGGAGGATGGGGCAAGAGCTCTACAAATTTTAGATTTTTTGCTGATCTTCGAACAAAAGTAGAAACGAATTTTAATATATGGTCTATTTTTCACACATTTTTAACATATTTTTTGTAGGGCTGGGGGCGTGGGGTATATAATTCTTTTTGTGGTTTCAAAGGAAAGAGTATCTTCTTTCTTTTGTTATTTAAAAATAACTTTCTTATCACAATTTTTTCAAAACGATTTTTCAAAGACCAAATATAAGGTATATTTTGAATACTAATGAGTTCTTTCTACGCATATACATTGACTCCGTGATGAATCAAAGTATATATTTTTCAAAATTTAAACTATGATCCGAATGACTTCTTTTTTAGGGCCGACTACGAAACTTTAGGTAAAGATATGATAAAATGCTGCGGTGCACCACGTTGGAACAAGATTTACAAATTTAGCTTAATCAAAAAATATTTTTTTTAGTTAGAATAAAATATATGCTAAGGTATTTATAGGTAGATTCTCTGGTGTACACACTCCCATTGTCCGCTGAATGGTTATGGCCTCAGAATAATCTGAATTTTATAGTTAGTATTTATTAGCAGTACTTACAAGTGAGTTTGAAGTTTTAGTGTGTTCTGTGGTTTCTTCATTCATGTTTTTAGTTTTAGATTTAGCCCTCTTTTGTAAAAAGTATGGATGTTCGGTCATTGCTGAAGAATCTAAAACATGAAGTCGTAGTATATTCAAATATTTCATTGCACACAAAAATAGGGTTAGTAGGAAATGAATCGCACTCTTTCATAGGTGTCTTCTATATTCCTTATGTGTTCCTTTTTAGTTGAACACATTTATTTATGTTAAATATAGAGATATAAAGAATTTTAATTTCTATGATGCTGACCAATATTTTAAATAAGTTAAATTTAACAAAGATGTACATCTCTGTATCTTCCTACTTACGATTTGTAAAAGAATTAAAATTTTATCGCAATTAAAAGGAAATACAATTTATGTTATGGTCTGTACCAAATAAAATATAATAACTATATACTTAAACAAATATCAATGGTTTGTAGTATAAGGAACTACACTCTATTTTACATCGGTACCACCATGATCTAAAAAGTTCGTAGTTTATATCAACACATATGTATCTAACACATTCCATGTCTTAAACATCCTTCATGTCTCACACATCTTTATTGACTTGCACTACCTTCACAACTTACACAATCTTCATGTCTTACACATCCTTTATATCTAACTCATACTTCATAACTTACAAATCCTTTCTATCTTACACATTCTTCATATTTTACAAATCCTTCAGACTCAAACATGCTACATATCTACCACACCCTTCAAAACTTACACATTCTTCATATGTTACAAATCCATCGTTCATATTTTAAAAATACTTCAAGACTCACACATTCTTCATATCTTACACATCCTTCATAATTTACAAATCCTTCATGACTTTTCACATCTTCATGTTAACACGTCCTTAATGTCTTGCACATGTTTTATATCTTTAACATCTTTCATATCTTACACATCCTTTTGACCATTGTTATCACAGATTTCACTTAAAATATCTTTCAATATGCAACCATGTATATACTTTTGACTTATTGAATTTTGTTTGTTTGTCATCAACAAAATAATAAAATTACGCTTGGATCTTTTTAAATGAAGTTAAAATAATTTATCAAGAATATGCATTTACTGATATTAAAATCTAGAAAATTGTTAGAATGATCAATTATCGGTAGTTTCCAGTAGTACCTGAGTAATTCAACATCCGACTGTAGAAATTATTTTATAATCTCATATAGGTAGATACAGCACCAACAATGGTTAAAGTAACTAAATTATATTTAACGAGTTAATGAGAAATGTAAACACATAACAACCAGAACTTTATAGAGAAGAATTATTGAATAAATCAATAAAGTAGTTTTTTTAATTAAATTTATAAATATTTTATAAAAAAAACAATATTAATTTTTGTCATTAATAGGTAAACTGATCACTAGAATTTTACAAATATGTTTTTCTTTTAATTAAATAGAAACAATTGTCATTACTCAAAACCAGTTTTCTAATTTTGAAATTCCTCTATGATTATATTTTTACTAAATCTAAAAATTGTTAGTGTAGTTGAATATTTCTATTTTAAAATGTTTAAATTTCTTTTTTTAATTATCTTGAAATATCAAAATGTTATACATTTAGAACTAAAAATTTGAATTTTATGAAGCTATTTTTTTTAATAGATGTTACGGTCTTTTTTCATGTAGGTTATCATTTCATGTTTGGTACATAAGACAAACAATGGCAATTCAATGTTTGATTCAAAGCTCAGACTTGTCTAAGGACTTTACAAGTAATTGAAAATAGGCTCTCCTCATTAAAAAATCAAATGTTTCACGTAGTTGGAATTTATACCATTATTTGCCTAGACTATAATCTGGACCAATGGCAATAATTGGCTGTTAGTTTTTGAAAAGTTCAACTTTGCTTTATGGAATTGTTGTTTGAAAACGAATCTAATTGCATGATCCAATTTTAAGTTATTTCATCACATCCCAGTGTACAATACATATTCCCATGTTGTTGACTTTAATGATTTGGAAAAATGAACACTACCTTTATGTAAATAGTTAAACCAATATTTGCATGGTATATTTTCAAACCCTCAATAAATTTTATTTTATAGTTATTTGTCTAACAACCTCACTGAGTCTAAGTTTCATTTTATAAAAGTAAAAAAAAACATAAACGCTAAACATACATACTATGTGTGTTAGGACTGTAAAAATAAAACTGCTATTTAGTAATACTTCTACAAATAGTAGATATTCAAAAATAAAGTTTGTTTTAGTTAGTGTTTCTTTTTACACTATGCAAAAAGTTTTAAAAACCAAAAATCTAAATAAATTAACTCAATCAAAAAACTAATTGAAATCAAAAATTATATAATTATAATGAATTTTCGAGGTTAAACTCCCGTATCAAATTATTAGAATAGTATTTAACAAATTTAAAATTATTTGAATCAAATTATAATATTATATATATAGATATCAAAATAATAAAAATATGCAGAGTTTGAAGAAAAGATAAAGTTAGAGTAATAAAGGGGTAATGTCATTTAATTCTTCTTTCGTGTTAATCTCTGGTTGTTGTTGTTGGATGGAAATAGCTTCTTTAATTCTAAGATCTATGATGTTGTTTGCTTGTGATAGGATACTTGTGATAAAATTTGATTTACATATTGATTTGTGTTTGTGAATTGAGCTTCTCTTGTTTTTGAAATGTTCTTGTAGTCGGGTATGAAGAGGTCTGATGGTACTTCCAATGTAATATTTCTGACAATTTTCAAATTTTAGCTTACAAAAGACGGTGGAAAAGATGGTTTCTTAGTAAGCAGTAATTTTTGCTTACTAAGAAACCATCTTTGCCACCGTCGTTTTGTAATATATAAGCTAAAATTTGAAAATTGTTAACTGCTTTTTATTAAAGAATTATTACTAAAATTAAAAGGCTGCTTAGAGTGAACCACATTATTTTAATCTCTATTCAGTAACAACTATCTTATACTACTTCTACGGACCAATTTTCTCTCTTTTGATTTAATGGCATAAAATTCAAATTTGAAATCGTTAAAAGATTTTTAATGAAAACTATTAACATTCTTGATATATGTAACTTATCCTGATAGAACTATCCAAACTATTAATAATATTATTAAGAAGAGAAATATATTAATTATTGGAATTTAAATAATCATTAATATTATGTTAATTGAATATTTAAATTAAACTATTTAAATAGCAATTATGCAAACATTTTGGAGGATTGTGACAAAGGAATTAATAAATGCAATATAATTAACACCATTAGCTAGCAGTATGCTTAGCATCAGAAAAATAAAATGAAGTTATTTAATTTTCATTCAATACAGCCAATGACGGCTTTTCATCTCTATGGTTAAAATCATTTCTTACCTTTGTTAACTAATCTTGGATGTTTACCCAATACATCAGCATCTGCAAGTTAAAAAATAAATCAGTCGATATTTGAGAAATCAATTAGTCGATATTAGTAGCAGCATACTAATTGAGAGAATTAAGATTATCTAGATACATATTGCATCCATCACTTTTATGCCATAACGTTTAACATTTATAAAAAATGTTGAATGTTAATCAGTGAAATAATACCTTAACGTTGTAATAATTGTGTTTACAATCGAACTGTTGTTGATGGTGTTAGCTTTGATCGATATATGTAATTAATTCTGTTTAACATTTTAGGAATATTTTTATATAAGTAGTGATGGAAAATATTATGGCAAATTGTGGCCCTTTTAAGATTATTAAAATATTGCGTTGTTTACATTATAATTATCAAAATTAAACTTAGGTAATATTACATAAATGTTAAATGTGATAATTCACATTAACAATAAGCATTTTTGTATTTTGGTTAAAATATGATATAATCTATCAATAGTTGTAGCAAACTAAAAAGTTTTCGGACGCACAATATAAAAAATAAAAAGTAAAATAGAAAATCAGATATATTTCGCCTATTTGGCTTCAACAGTGAATAAAAACAAATTTATACAAAAAGATTTGCCATTAACGCAGATTACTTAATAAATAAATTAGTGTTCGTGGAAAAATATAGATATGCAAACAAGAAAAAATAAACAATGTCCATAAATAGGGAGATCGGAATCAAAGTGGTAGGAAATGTTAGAATGGTAAAGAATGTCAAAAAATTTAAAAATGCTTCAAACTATAATTGGAGGAGTGTATACTTTTAACACTTAACAAGTGTTGAATATGTAAACATTCTTTAATTTTTAAACAAAAGTCAATGGAACTGGAGCCATGATGCTAAAATTATTAAAAATATGGCTACAAGAATTACATTGTAAAGGTGTTCATAAAAATTAGAATCAGAACGGAATTTATTATCCTTTCTTCACACCAAAAGGTGTCTTAAAGTGTTGCCTCCATAAATCCTCATTGATTTTATTGAAATGATGAATATTTAAGATTTAAGATATCAGTAAATTGTTTATTTTTGGAGGAAATTTTTTTTTCAATTTCAGTTTTAAAAGAGATATGACAGGGCGTTTACAACCAAATCTTACAAAGTCATTGTCATTAAAATTTAATTCATGATTACTAAAGATTTTAACACAATTTTCATGAGTTTGAGTTCTTTGATTAAGCCAAATATTCAAAAATTTATTTTGGGGATATTTAAGTTTCAGTTTTAGGTCTTTACTTAGGCAAAAAACACTGAGTCTCATCAGTCGTAGGTAGCCTCGAATTACAATTTAGCGCTGTGATTCACCAGCAGCCTGGATACCTCAGTGGGTAAGGCACCTGCCCAACACGCTGACAGTCCTTGTTCGAGCCTACTTATGACTGATGAGACCCGAAAAAGGTCAAAACCGGTCTCGTAGTGGCTTTGCTGGTGAATAAAAATTACTTGATTATTTACAGTTGTGGGAACACCTTCTACTTTATTTAATAGTAATTTTTCTCTCAATCGTTTCTTTGCATTTATTAACACTGTTGAACCTGGCATCAAATTTACCAAGGAATATTCTATTGATAATATTTACCCTTTTTAGATGCCAATGTGTGTTTAAAAGACAATAATTTTGATCATTGTGTTTATAGAAAACCAACTTATCCAGGTTTACTATTAAATATTTCTGATTGTTGTCCTGATATTTACTAAATTAGCTTAATCAATTATTGTACATTCTAGGGTCTACCTAATTTCTCCCACATGGATTAATTTTGATAAAGAAATTCATGCTGTGCCTAATAGATATTCTTTTTTAACTTAAAATCTACCCAGAGGTAAAAAAAACATGGTTATTTGAAATAACCATGTTTTTTTTTAAATAACCATGGTTATTTGTGATATAACCATGGTTCTTTTCAAAATCATGGTTTTTTCAAATAACCATGGTTATTTTAACCATGGTAAATGTGTGATATATACAGAGGTTCAACTCTTGGAGTAAAATTGAAATTTTAATAATTCAGATTTATGATTTTTTTTTTTTAATTTAAAATGTCATGCTTAGCAATTAAGTATCATTAATGCTACTATGAATAGAACATTTAGACCAAATGCTCCATTGTGTTATTTTGGTTCTTTTTTCATTAAATAAACAAGTTATTTACAATTTTTTTACATTTAGATTCTGAGCTTCGTAGCTACAGAGTTTTGCTTGATTGAATAATATAAAA
>JAUYWI010061390.1:0-15839 GCA_034780595.1 Parotoplana pacifica | reverse complement strand
GGGTTGTAATCTAACCTACTTTTTATAGACCGATTGGATTGAACTTAGCTAACCGCATGTTCTATTGACAATATGGAAGATTTTCATATTATATATAAATCTATATTGGCTCTAGTTTGCATACTTCCCGATTGTCCAATTAAACAGATATCTGGTATACATAGTGAAAATTGAATTTACATTTTTTAACATAATATTTGAATATCCAATTACCTCTAAAATCCACTACAAAAAATTGCCACTCCCTAGTCACAAAAGTCATATTTTTAAAAATATAGAATATTTATTTAACTAATGACATGTTTGCATTTTTTGACATCATTTTTTTTCTAAAAAAATTTGGCCAAAAATTCATTTTTAGAAGGTTGTCTCGTCATCTTAGTGGAATGGTCAGACCAAAATAGATTACACTTGAAGATCTGTAATGGAATTTGTTAAATTGATGCCATATTTTGCGCAAATTGATTGGGCTATATTTGAGAAATCTGAAAATATGTGCCATGAGCGAGAGGATTACCAACATCCTTGAAGTCAACGGAGTTTTAGTGTTTTATAGTCTTCTGTCGATCATTTAATAATTCTTTTTGTATTTATTTTACGATAAATTATTTTTTTAGGTTGTTGAATCATGTCGAGTTGGTCTACGTAAGCCTGATCGAAAAATTTACGAACATTGCATTCGCGAACTGAACTTAAGCAAACCGTCTGAGGCCATCTTCGTAGATGATTTAGGTGTTAACTTGAAAACGGCTCGTGCTTTAGGGCTGCATACTATTCAGGCTCAGTCTGTGGAAACAGTCCTAACCGAATTGGAGGTGGTTTTGGGGCAGCCTGTGCGTGGCTATGCTCCTGGGACTAAACGGGTACCGTCGAAAATGGAGTTGAACATGGTACAGCTTCAAAATTATCTTGAATGGCATTTAAATCTCAGAGGTTCTAGTGAGTTATTGTTTAGTAAACGTGACATTATTTTCCTAATACTTTTTTAAATAAAAGATTACGTACTTCCTATCTGGAAGGAATAATAACAGTTATTATCCGGTCCCCATAAGGGAAGGTGATTTTCTCCCTCGAAAGAGTGAAGAAAATAGAATTTCTTACTCAAAGTTTTATCGAAATCCATTTTATCAGAACCTTAACAAAATATACAGTGATCAATATTTTTATACGTATGTATTTAATGAATTTGAGTAATATTTAGTTTAATAGGCATTTTAGAGATTTTAAAAAAATCGACCATTTATAATTAGAAAGAGCAATATCAATAATTACTTTTAAAAGTTCTTCAAAGGTATTTGAAATTCCAGGCAAAGAAAGGGGATTACAATTTGAGATCTTTTATTATTCAGTATAAGATCATTATTCCACCGACGAGTTAAATATTTTTTATAAAAGTTGTAGCAGGTTAAACTTTTAAAGTACAACACAAAAGTGAACAATTAGCTTTTTTTATAATTTTTCAGATTTAATTCAAATAATCAGATAAATTATTAATTATTATTTGATAAATAATTGTAATCAAGTATGAAAAATAAGTTTTATTTATTGAATTTGGTGTAGATTCCAAAGGGGGGGTCTAGACCCCTCTAAGGCTAAAAAACGACTTAACCGCTTTGTATGAAATTTGGAAACTTGTAAACTTTTTTGAGGTCCGACCTTGGCGTTCTGAAAAAAAATGAAGTTGATCCTCATAGACCAGCAATGATAAAAGTGAGGCACCCAAGTTTCTAATACATTATCTCTGATGTCTTCCTAATTGAAAATCTATTTGGGCAAGATAGGATGTTCTGTTTAGATTTTAGAGCTATTTGAGTGGTTTTGGCCAAAAATATTAGTTTTTTTTTATAAAACATAAATATGGATTTGAGTTACTGATTGCTAGATTTGAAGCAAATTGGACAAACTAATTTTTGGACCTGATGACGTCATCGGCCTTTATCGGGTTTTTTTTCTGGTAATGCATTTTTCTAATGTATCTGTGTACCAAATTTCGGGAAGTATGAAATTCTATGAGGGTGACGGGTTTGTGGACGACCCTGCTAATAAAACAAGGGGCCGAATTAGCCCCCCTTCCCCGGTATGGTATGAATAGGGTTAAATAACTAGGTATTTCAGAGTTAACAAAGTCGAATATATAAAAATAATGTTAATGATTACTACCTCTACCAGCGTACTATTGAAACTACGATTTATATCTAGTTTAATCGCCTTTGTTAACTCTTAAAATTTTTTAAAATAATTTAATTCTGCTGCTTTCGATACCGTGATCATAGTATCTTACTGCATCGTGTACGGCTTAAATTTGGTCTCCGTGGCAAAGTGCTTGAATGGTTTAACTTAACAGATCGCATTCAAGCAGTTACAATTAATAACAATCTATCATATTTCTTATTGGTAAACATGTACCTTGGAAAGATTTATCGACAAAAAGCTTTTAATGTTTTAAAAGATCGATTTTTAAGTTCTTAAATTTCGATAATTGTGCTTTTTTGATTTTTAAAGAAATTTATCGACCATAAAATGTTAAATTATTGATAACATTTTCCAATGGGAAGCACATAATGGATTTAAAAAAATATTGATTTTCATTGACTGGGCGGATGCCAAACAATCAATGAAAATCAACTGTTTTATGTCATTTTTACTTAAATATTAATACTGTAAATAACAATTTTTACTTTATATAGCTAATGCATTATTCTTTAAAAATAATTCTGTGCATTTTTAAATATATTAAATTCAGAGCAAATGAAAATTGTGTATTTTTTTAAATAGTTTTTTGGTATTTGTAAGATCATATAAACTTCAAATTTGATGTAGGTCTATTGTTAACTCAGTAATACAAATCCATAGATACTTTTTGTAAAATTATTGATTTTTTGGGGCAAAAATTGGTATTCAAGGTTTAAATACTTCAATTGGCTCTAAAATCCAAACAAAGCTTTCCATATTGCTCAACTTCGAGAATTATAACAAAAGAGCTATTAGAAATAATGTATTATAAAACTGGATGCTTTACTTTTTTAGTTAATGGTTTATGAGGGCCACCATACTGGCCCAGGTCCATAAATATTGATTTTTTAAACAGTGATTTTCATTATAAAAGATAAACCGACTTTGGTTATTCTAGGTTTTAAATTGTACAAGCTATTACTATTGAAAAATTGGCCCACTTTCAGGAGCCCTATAATACTCTGGCAAGGCTATCTAGCTTGTAGATACTTCATTTAGTATCTATGGATTTGATAAAGTTTTTAAAAAATCTTTGTATTTCAGAACTTCCTACTATTCGCTCGTTTTCACATGGCCAGTCAAATCCAACTTATTATGTTACTTATGGTGGCAAACAGTTGGTATTGCGCAAAAAACCGGTAAGTAGTAGTAGCTACTGTGTTTTAGTTATTTCATTTTGATGTCAAAATAATGCTACAAACAACATTGGCAAACTCTACCGTGTACACCGATGGGTCAGCCACTGAAGGCGTTAGAAATGGCAACGAGGAATCGTGGCCTGCCGGGCGGACAGCAACAAAAATGGAGAAACCATACCTGCAGGACGACACTGCTCCAGTTGCACAACAGAGCCTTTAGCCCTTCGGGAAGGTCTGAAGGTGGTAAAGAGAGAGAACAGGGAGAAGACAGGCCAGTTGATCAGGTTCCTCAACGACAGCCAAGCATCACGAGCAAAGATCCAAGAAGCAGACGACCGAAACAGGAACGTCACGGTAGTTGATATCCTCAAGATCTGCCATGAATTACAAGACGATGGAAGAAGTATCAAACTCCAGTGGATTCCTTCCCACTGTCTCATCATGGTGAACGAAGAAGCTGACGAGCAAGCAAAGAAGGATACGAAGCGAGAAGAAACGGGAACAACAGCGAAGCCCAAAAGAAAACTTCTCAGGCTGGTACAGAAGGGTGAAAGATGCCAAGTTTGACAGTATTGGTTTCAACGGGAGAGAAGGCCGCACCATCCACCATTCGGAAGAGTCCGCTGCTCAAAAGCTACCTTCACAGCATGAAGAAGGAAAGCAGCTCCATTTGTGAAGAATGTAAAGAAGCGGACGAAGACACCGAGCACCTTCTGCTGAAGTGTCCGAGATTGGGGTTAATAGGCGCCAGGTATTCTTCTGCATACAAATTTCATTTATCTGCTCCTATTTTCGGAATGTTCTATTAATAACAGTTTTATTTATTTAATTTTATAAATCACTATTTGGTTACCTAATTGTGTACACTGTAAACAAACTTGATCAATTTTCCATATTTGCATATTATTTTACATAATATCTCTTAAGTAGCGAGTGACGATGCAGTACCGTCTATGTATCATTCCACTCTTAGTTTTAAGTAGATTGTTAGTTTTGCGTGCTTACATTTCGGTCTCTTTGATGATTTGAAATTATTTTCGCGATTTTTATTTTGGTGTATTCTACCTACATGGACATGTTCTGTAACTAGACGTGCTTAATCTACTTATTATTTTGCAGCCAGGAAAATTAGTACCCTCAGCACATCAAGTTGAAAGAGAGTTCCAGATTATGAGTGGGCTTGCCAAACAAGATGTACCAGTTCCAAAGATGTTGGCGCTTTGTGAAGATTCTGAGTAAGAAATATTCTTTTCAAATGCGTTGGTTGGTTTTTATCATAGCAATGCTGTGAAACCAAATGCTAGTTGGCACATACTCCAGCTAACATTAGAGGAGAGATGATGACCTGCCCTATATCATCGGAGGACAGACTGTATCATTTTATGTTTGGATTTTGTCATATTGTACGAGAAACAAGAAATTATGAGAAGATGAACAAACACACTTGATAGAATCTAGAAGGATTTCAGAATTTTCTTAAACAAGGCATCCAATTTGGAAACACAACCGAAGAAGATTTTTTACCAAAAATATTGATTAACGATTTATTTCGTTTTTAAATAAAAGTCCCTAGAATACGCTTAAAATACAGGACGAGTATTTAGATTTCTGAAATTTGAGATTTAGAATTTTCAAGCCATTTGAAATCAGAAAATAAAATGCTTGATTTTCTGGTTGCTGATTCATAAAAAAATATTTTCTGAAATTGTGATGTCTTTACCGAATTAAATAGTCTTGGTGGGTTAGAATAGCATATCATTACTTTATTATACAATTTCTAGTTGTTTTAGATCTGATTCATCACACAAATACCATCAATTGTCTATTACTATTTTTCAACTTGCCATACTAATGACGTATTAGATAAGGAATAGTAATCCATCCAATCTTATTAGTTATTGAATTTATTAAATTTTCCTAAATTATGTTATTTTGGCACAATTTTATTTTTTAGGGGGCTGTCACGTGCCCATAGATATCAGACAGAAAATGTTCATTGAAAACTACGAAACAAAATTGTGTATGTTGATTAGATACCAAAATTCATGCCAATCGGTCATAAACCGTGGCTCGGTTGCCAACAAGGGGTTAATAATCTACAAACAACTTTTTTTGTCTCCAAGCTGCCAATGAGTTAACATTATTGGAAAGTTAACCCTTTAATAACCGACTAATTAAGATTTTCTGGTGAAAGACGTCACTCCGTTTTCATTTAGCAGAACCTCTGCTTTTAAAAGGACATTATGTAAATGAAATGTCATTTCTTTATTTCTCTAGTGTTCTTGGTACCCCCTTCTATATAATGGAGTATCTTCCTGGTCGTATATTCACTAAGACGGATCTGCCAGATGTTTCTCCAGAGATGCGCACATATATCTACAAAGAAATGATTCGTGTGTTGGCTCTCATTCATAAAGCCACCCCTGCTGCTACTGGACTCCCTTTATCTAAAGGTACAAACTTGCTGATCTAGTATTTGTTTATTTGCATTTTTAAAGAAGAAATGTCGAGTTAAAGATTTCACCTAGTCTTGGACGCTCCCATCTTAATTTCAACAGCTTCACATGTTCCTGCTTGGGCTTAAAAGACATTATTTAAACAATGAATTATTGTAATAGCTACATTACATAAATAACGCGCTGACCAAGAGATTTTCGTATTTTAAAACATTATTTTTAACAGTCACTGTAAGAAAAGTATACGATTTTTTACACAACCTTCACATAAATCATTGGATAGTTGTCTAAAAAAATTTACTTTGTTGGTCGTATACTTTTCTCACGTTGACTGTTAAAATAAAATTTTAAAATGTGAAAATGTCTGTGTGGTGTGTTATGCATAATTAACCGATTATTATTTATACACACATTTGACTAAACTTGAATTTCATTTTTGAGTGATTCTAAACGTTCCAGATGATTTAGTTTCTATAAATTTGTTTCTAAATCATAATATTGGGACATAATATGACTTGTTATAGAAATATAAATGTTTCTTGGTATAATAAGTAAGTAAAATTTATTAGATAGTTATTGAAACGACTCAGGAAATTAATAAATTTCCACCACACTATCTTAGTTGGTATAAAATATCTTTGGAGTTTGGATTTCGAAATTAACCATGGAAACTTTAACAGGTTTGATACTTATTAAAGGGTGTACAATTAAGGCGAGGTGTGCAGCCGGTGAGTCGGAGGACTTTGAGATGACTGTGGGACTCCATCAAGGATCTGCCCTGAGTCTATTTCTTTTTGCCTTGATAAAGTTCAGAGAGAAGCACCATGGGATATGGTGTTCGCGGATGATGTGGTTATAGGATTGGAGTCAGGGGCGGAGGTAGAACATAGTCAAGAAATGTGGAGAGCAGCAATGCAGGACGGAGGAATACGTATTAACAGGCAGAAAAACGGAGTATTTGAGATTTAAACAGTCCCTAAGTCAGTAAATGATGAAGAGGTGAAAATGCAGGAGAAGAGAAAAAGTTCAACCAAGTAGAGGAGTTCAAATGCCTGGGTTCAACAGTTCAGACAGATGGTGGATCTGAGAAAGAGATGAAGAAACGGATACAAGCTGGATGGGGTGCATGGAAAAGGATTACTGGTGTTATAGTGACAGAAAAGTAGCAGACAAGGTGAAAGGTAAACTGTATAAGACAATGGTGAGACCAGTAATGAAGTATGGTATGAAAACTGTGACTACTACAAAAGAGCAGGAAGAAAAGATTAGGTGTCAGATGAAAATGCTCAGGAGATCGTTAGAACTGACTAGACTTGACAAAGTGAAAATTGAAAAGGTGAGGGAGAGGATGACTATTGGAGAATTAAGAGGAAAAATTGAGGGAAGTGAGGCTCCGGTGGTTAGGACATGTGGTGAGGAGAAAGGTTGACTATGTGGGCAGAAGAGTCAGAAATATGAAGGTGGGTAAGAGGAGGCGTAGAAGACCCAAAAAGTAAATGGGAAGACTGCATTCGTGAAGATATGGAGCAAGTGGGAGTCCGCTAGGAGGATGCAATGGATCGCAGGAAATGATCCGCACCGACGACCCCATCTAAATGTGGGAGAGGCCAGAAGAATATACTTATTAAAGAAGTTTATATTTTATTTTTATTATACAGGGTAGACGCACCATAATGCTATACCCCAAGTCGTAAATATTAAAAACAGGAAAAGAAAATTGAATTATAGTCATTGGGAAAAGTAGAAATACGGCAGTCACATATAAAAATAGATTTGGAAATTCCAGCTCTGCTAAAAATTGACAGACTGCTTTCATTATGGCTGCTATTAAATGGACTGTCGATCAGAGAATTTTAATTATAAGAGAGTGGTATGCATGCGACAACACAAACAGTTGGTGAAGCTTTTATTGCACTATATCCTGAAGCAAATCATCCAAAAAGGAAGGGGATTTACAGCCTTTGAAAAAGATTTGAAAATACTGGGTCCATTCATGATACACCAAGGTCAGGTCCACGGAAGTCCGTTTGCAATGACGAAAATGCTCAATTGGTAGCTCAAGCTTTTGTTTGGAGTCCGAAAACATCCCAATGGAGAGCATCCTCTTCTGAGTTATTTATTAGCCAATTGTCTCTACGAAGAATCATGAAACAACTTAAGTTCAGTGCTAATTAAACTTTATTGTTTGTAAATAAATAAAATTATGTAATGCATTTTTCTATATTTTCCGACTGGGGGTCCACACTTTGTATTAGATGATACATTTATTTGTGTGTTCATGTAGGAAAGAAGTCACATGTAGAACGCACAATATCGACTTGGGGAAGACAATATGATGCTAATTCCACTGAGCCAATACCCGAAATGGACGAACTTCGAGCATGGCTACTTGATCGTCTACCCAAATCCGAAAACACAAGGTTGGTGCACGGTGATTTCCGATTGGACAATTTGATCTTTCATCCAACCGAAACACGAGTTATGGCCATTATCGATTGGGAACTATCGACCCTGGGTGATCCATTGACCGATCTAGCCAATGCTCTTTTAATCTTTAAGTTGCCTCCTGAAATTCCTTTTTATGGCAGTAAGTACCTAAGTGAATTTTGTTTGATCCCGCTTTGCTAAAATGATTTCCATGAACGGTGTACTTACACTGTAGAATTTGGTGGTGCTGACAGTGTGATTCCAGAAGGTATACCAAATATGGAACAATTGGTTGAATTGTACGCAGAACTGATGGGTCTGCCGTTACTCGAAGACAAATTTGATCTTTACTTGGCTCTTTCTTGCTTCCGGGGAGCTGCAATGTTGCAAGCTGTTCACAAGAGAGCCTTGTCTGGTGAGGGTTCTAATTTTCTAATTATTATGGTATTACTTCTCTAGACCCAAGAGGGCTAATAAACCGTTTAAAGGCATTTTGGGGGTATAATTTTCCTTAGCCTTTTAAATGTGCAGATTCCTAACATTTTAAAATCAACCCGTTTTTATTAACTTATCGTGAAAAGGACTAACATTTTTATGTAATTTTGGTCTATTTTAGTTCTAAGAGTTCTAATTTATTGAGTTGAACAACGGTAAAACATAGAAATTGATTTAATCTGGTAAAAATGGTGGTCTATTATATGCCTAAAATAACCGTTTTCTGATGAATCTCTAAGGGCATAACCCCCCCCCCCCTTATCAGCTCAAGATTAAATGTATTTATTCATAATACTTTAAATTCTTTTAGGCCAGTCTGCAAACCCAGAAGCCAGCAAGTTTGGAACATTGGTTCATCCTTTGGCGTCCATTGGTTGTGAAATTGCTAGAAAATCTTCCTTATTTCCGACTGTTGGTACCTCCCCATCTAAGGACAGTCAATCTCCAGTGTTGGGAGTGCCACCCAGTCGAGCAATGCACACTGAGACACGAGGTTGGTTTCCCATTTATATGAATGGGCAAATTCCATAAATTGTTCTTACCCAACGTACATACCTCTTGTATATTGTATCCGAGGTTTCAGTCAATTTAAGTTTTATTTTTACCGTCTTGTATCTTGAATAACAATAATTTCTTGAAAACTGAAAAAATATGACAGAAAGGGTTGGTTTCCTAAATATAAAACTAGGTAATGAAAAAATTGGTTCGTTTACTTTGTATAAAACTGCATTTTTACTGTCGGTCAAATATCTATGTATGTTGTAATTATTTGGTAGAAATTATGTAGATGTAAGAATTTGCTGGTGCTATCAATTTAGATGTTTTTAACACACTCAGTCAAAAGTTTGAAATTATTTGATATTTTATTGTTCACATTCTCGTGTGTATGAAATAATGAACACAATGCCCAACAGCTGATGAGCATAATGTGCTTCATTCTATACAACTCGTGAAGGCGGGTTTAATGTGTTTGTATTTTTATTGTACAACCGTTTGTTTCAGCTAATAAAATGTTCTTCCCTGACTTTTTATTTTTCAATTTGCTTGTAGAACGTAGTAGAAGCTATAGCTTATTTTCAAAAAATTTGCTAATGTAAATAATTTTTTAAATACTGTTTATTATTTGCCTCTGCATGTATTCAATCACTATGCTTGGATTCCTATTTTGTGATACTGTACGCGGTGAATATGAAAAATTTACTTGATCTATTATTTTGAAAGATTGACATTTTCTGGAAATTAAAATGCATTGTTATTTTTTTTGGAACAAATATAGCTTATTGTTTTTATATTAAATAGAATTTCTAGCAGGGATATCTATGAATGAAGCACACAGTCCAACAGACAAAGACAATTGAAAATAGGCCTGGTATAAAGAAATCAATGTTTATAATAAGAAGTTCAAATTCAGTTACAACTAAATTCTAAATTGAGATATTTATTGTATTGCTTTTTGTAAAACGAAACCAAACAGGTGCTTTTACGAAATAAAATGTTTTAGTGTAGTTTACTCGCCCTAATTGATCAAGAATTTTATATTTGTTGTTTTAATTTTATGTTCGCTGTATGACTTCTTTTAGGCCAACTTCCTGTGTTTGTGGAGGCCTTACGACCCGAGGTGCAAGAGTTCCATTCCAAAGTGCGCCAGTTTGTGGAACAAAAGGTGATGCCACTTGAGCAAGAATTAATACAACATTCCCTCTCTTCAAAGAGATGGTCAGTTTCTGAACAAATCGAGCAGTTAAAGGTGATACGATGAAGAATTTATTGATTTTATTTGTATAGAAGATTGCATACGTTAAAGCGCATTGAATTAATAATTTATCTTTGATTTATTAGAAAGTAGTTTTCTGTTATAATGATTGTTATTTTAACTAACCTTTAAAATACCTTTGTTTGTAACAAATGTATGGTTTCACACTTTTTGATACTTTATAAAAACAATTTTATCTGGCAATTTGTAATTGTATTTTCATTTTATGTTTAATAGTTTTAATCTGTGAGGATATTTAACCCTTCGTTTTTAATTTGAGTGGAGGAGTGTTGGTGTACGGATATTGAAACTATTTTAAATATGATATTCCATTGTACTTTCAGTTATAATCTAAGTCTCTATCTATCTATGTGTTTTATTTAATAGTCTGAGGCCAAGTCTCAAGGTCTCTGGAATTTATTCATTCCCAGTGAAGTCGATCCATCGAAGAAATACGGTATCGGGTTGACTAATGTGGAATTTGCATTTCTGTGTGAAATAATGGGCAGAACACCATTTGCACCTGAAGTAAGTAAAATATCGCTTGATTCAGTTATTTATCTTCAGAATGACATTTTTGTTCACAATTATAAGCATATTGTTTAATTTCTTTTTAAATCTTTTAAACATACAATCAATTTATTTGATATCATTTGAATTACATTTTTAAAAAGGTGTGTACTTACTTCAGTGTATCAGTTTCATTTTGATACTTTGGATATGGAGTAGCCGCCTATATGAAAAAATCGATTAATTTGATTAATCTTAATCCAAAAGTTACCTGCCACTTGAAAGGTTTAATGGATATCAAACATGTGTTACGAATTTAGTCACGTTAAAATAATGAGATACAAAAGTTTTAACTCAAATATATGGCTTAGACGTTTTTAATAACTGAAAAGTATATTGCATTAACCCCCACCCCCATCGATAGGGGGGGGTCAGTACTACCCCCCAAGCGAATATTGGAACTTTATTCCAGAATTCATCCTCCGATTTGGATGAAATTTGAATGTTTTCGCCGGTCGATTGCGTCTTCGTCATTTGTATGATTTGATTTTTTATGCTTTTTGAAATTCTTCGCCAGTTAATTATATTTTTTTCGCCAGTTATCACATCCCCCTGGTTCTAAACTGACTATGTAATCTGGGAATAGGATGTTAGTAACGGCTATGTTTGGTTTGGTTTGGTAATTCTGATTTATTTGGTTTCTTTTGTCCGAGCCAGACTTCCTGCTCTTCATTCATGTAAATATTTGTGACAAGTTCTGTCCATGTATGCATTCTCATTCGTCTTGATTTACTTTAAATGTAGTTGTGCTTCTGTACCAAAACAAATATAGCAAACTATTTTCTGTAGTTGCTGTGGGTATAAGAATGTTTCTTTTGTGGTTGGACACTGACTCTCGATCCAGAGGTGCCTCGTTCTAACCTGACTATGTGCTCTGGGGAGGATGTTAGTAACGCCTATGGTTTGGTACTTCTTTTCTGATTTAATGATGAAATTGGATAAAATTATTTGGTATGTACAGTGTATTCAAGAAATATCACGAAATTTTAAAATATTTATTTTTGTTGTCAGGGTACAACCTGAGAACCATTTTTTCTAAGCTTTTTGTTTTTGGAATAAAAAAAATTAACGGTTATTTTTTTCTGAGAATTTACTCAATTGTGTCCCTGCACATGTTTTTCATTTGGCAAATTTTAAAAAAATCGAGCTGAAAAAAAGTTATGATTGTTTTTGTGTCCAAAATGGAGCATTTATGAAATTCTTATATATTTAGATAGATAGGGAAAAGGCCAAATTTAATTTGCTAATAAATTAAGTATTCTTGATTGGAATTCTGTCATATTATTTAGCATATCTATTCCGAATCTGATACATTATAAGTATGTCCGGTAAAAGAGTCATTGCTTTATTCAAAACCCAGCCGATATATTAAAAATCAATTTTTCTGAATGAAATGATTCCAAAACTATTGAAAATCAACTAGAAACCAATATTAAGCCATTTGATTGTTATAAAACTCACTATTTAAAAATCAATTTCTATGGACCTGCCCTGGTTTGGTGGGCCCCATAGTCCAGCAACCATAAAACTGAGATATCCAGTTTTCGAATGCCATTCTAATGCTCAAATTTGAGCAAGATACATGTTTTCTATTAAGATAGAATAATTTGAATGATTTGAACCTGATAACCCCCTTTTGATTTTTCTGAAAAAATCATATACCCTAAACATTTCCCAAGGTATCTCTATACCGAATATCAGCCCAATACATCCAAAGGAAAGATGATATTTGAGTGATGAGCAACTCTGTGGTACAGAAAGTATGAAAAGAAGATTCACGGTAGATGCTTTGGAAAGAAGAGAGTCACTATCTCAATGACTACTGATTTCAAGTCCATTAAATGTATGTAGGGAAATGAGTCAGATAGACACCTGTTATGGTGCATGGGAATATAGAATATAAGGTGTTAAAAGACCTTGATAGAGTGAAATAATTTTCTTATTTGGGAGATACACTAAGTGCAGGAGGAGACAGCAAATTGGTAGTAACAAGAGTGAGCTTTGGCTGGCAAAGATTTAGAGATCTGCGATTATAGACGGAAACTATAATAGCACACATGTTAGACCAGTGATCATATATGCGGCAGAGACGTAGGTAGTAAGATCAATAGGAAAAAATATCCTAAGAAGAGCAGAAAAGGCTATGGCTAGAAAGATATGTGGAGTTAAACTGCGGGATAAGGTGTATTCAGAATTGTTGATGGAAAAGCTTGGTCTGAGAGAGTCTAAGATGGTGTGGTTATGTCCTGAGAAAGGAAGAGAAATAGTGGTGCAAAAAAGGCATCATGGAATCTCGAAGTGGAAGGGACGAGGGAAAGAGGTCGCTCAAAGTTGTCCTAGAAATGCATGGCAGTGAAAGAATGTCGAAAGGATGGATTGAAGCTTTGGGATCATGAAGATAGAAAGCGCTGTAAAAACGTTGCGTTCACTCGGCGACTCTCTCAGGCCTCTTAAAAATAAATGATGATGATGATTCTCTGTGTTAAATGAGGAAGATTTTCATTCAAAAATATAAAATTGATGTTGGATCTTGGCTAACGTCTTATAATGTCATTGTCAACACATTTAATAAAAATTTGGAATTTGATTTTTTAAAAATATTATTCATATCGTTTTTTAAACAAACATTTATTGTTTCATTTTAATAAAAGTCACTACTGAGACATAAATAGTAGTGCCTTAATTATTATTTTATAAATTATATTCTTTCGGTAATAGATTCATTAATATGCCTTGTAGTTCCCTGGGGGGAGTTTAATTTGCTACTGTTCGAAAATGACTTAACTGTATGAAGTGTTCAGTGTAAAAATGATTTGTGTTTGACCCACGGTGGAAAAATGTAATAATTATAAAATGAAAATCTTCGCCAACTCAAATATGGCAAATGTATTTGTAACCCATTATTACGAATTTTATTGATATTTTATAACTTGGATATCTAGAGGGCATAAAGGTTTAAACATTAGGAAACTTTGCCCATCATTATCAAAGATATTAAACATTTAGGTTCTATACTGCTAATAATATTAAAAAGTTCTAATGATTTCTATGGTAAAAAATGGTTGTCCATTTTAGTATAAGTAAATTAGCCCTAGAAATTGTTATTAATAATTTTTCTCAATGCAACATTTTGGTTGTTAATATTAAAGATATTTGGATTGCTTGCACCGACCCTTGTTTATAAGCACAAGCTGTATGATGCCACCTAACGTTTTTTTTAATTATTGATTTAGTAAAAATTATTGATTTACAAAATAGCCCAAACTCTTGTTTTCAATTTGTTCTGAATTTTACTTTTAGGTGTTTAATTGTTCGCCACCGGATACAGGTAACATGGAGGTTTTGATTCGCTATGGTTCAGAGCAACAGAAAGCTCAGTGGTTGACTCGGTTGCTAAAGGGCGATATTCGATCGTGTTTTGCCATGACGGAACCAGCCGTTGCTTCATCAGACGCCACAAATATTGCTTCCCGCATTGAATCTGCTGATGAATCACATTATGTTCTGAATGGCCATAAATGGTTTATTTCAGGTGTGCAGCTGTCTATATTATGGATTTATTAATAATTATTTATAGTATATACTACCTGATTATATTTCTCTACTCACCTTAAAGGCGCGCTTCATCCCAACTGTAAACTTTGCATTTTCATGGGTAAATCCGACCCCTCTGCTCCGACTCATGAGCAACAAAGCATGATACTTGTCGACATGGCTACTCCAGGAATCAATATAGTTCGACCTTTATATGTGTTTGGTAATGATGATGCTCCACGTAAGTGTATGATCTTATTTTGTTGTACTGCAGCGTTTCTGTTCTAAAACGTATAATTGTCCCAATTCCGCACGCGATGTCCATCATGACCAGACATATTTATGATCTATCAGACTTGGAATAGACATGTTAAATTTAAAAAAATTTCAATCAAGAATACTTAATTTATTATGGCTAATTAAATTTCGATTTTTCACTTTCATAGGAATTTCATATGCTCACTTTTGGCCACAAAAACCATAACAAAATTTGGCTCATTCTGAAACAAATTCCAAATGCTTGAGACACAATTTGATGGAATTCTCATAAACAGATATCCGTTAGAAAATTTTAATTAAAACAAACAAATAAGGTTTAGAAAAATGACTCTCAGGTTGAATCCTCCTGGTAATCGAATAACTTAAAGAATCTGGTGTCCAAAACAGCTTCATGGTGTTCACAAAAGGTAGTTAGATCTTAGAAATTGGTTAATTTAAAAAAGAACTAAGATAATATTATGTAAATAATATATACAAACCTGGACAAAAGTAGTCATGCTACCCTATCTGAATGTTTGTTTTCTGAAGATTGTTACATTATGAGTCAGCATTTTAACTCTGAATTATGGTTTTGAAGAACATTAAAAAAAATACTTATCTCTTTATCTTACGCAATTTTTATAATCACTGAACTTAGCATTTGATTTATATAGTAAAGAAAAAATAGATTTTTTTAAAAATATGTATATGATAACATTTTGCAAATTTCAGTGTGTAAATACCTATGCAGTTGTTTTTGATTTGAGTGATATAATTATTTTCTATTTCATATCTAATATTATCACAGTTTGTCTATATTGATATTATACATTGATTATCAAATAGAAAGTGTTCCCACAACTGTAAAGAATTAAATAAATTAATTTTTATTCACCATCAAAGCCACTACGAGACCGGTTTCGACCTTTTTGGGTCTCATCAGTCGTAGGTAGGCTCAAACCTGGACTGTCAGCA
>JAUYWI010061379.1:0-15839 GCA_034780595.1 Parotoplana pacifica | reverse complement strand
TTGCTCGACCGGTTTGTTTTCAGAAACATGGAGTTCGAAAGAAGAGGAACCACGTTTAATCGAAAAGAGGAGGTTGAGGAATTTCTCGAAAACTTTATGACCCAAAGGATGACGAGGGGCAAATTACAAAGTGAATTACAGCGTTTTAGGGACGACCTCCATCAAATTATTGCAGTTGGTGGTGATTATTTGTGAATTGACTTTTGAACTCAGTATTTCTAAGTTGACTATTTTGTCAGAAATTGACTTGAACTCAGTATTTGTAAGTTGATTATTTAGTTAGAAATTTTGTTAAATTACATATATTTTTATAATTATAATTAAACAATTTAAAACACAAAAACGTCGTTTTTTATGACACACCCTATATCAAAACACGAAGAGTACTGAATGAGGAAATGACAAAGTCGAATATGCTTAAATCATACCACCTGATCATATGTAAGAGCATCTAATTACAGGAACAGGTGACACCGCCAAAAATCTTGAAATACGCTAGCAAACTTCTGGAGTTCATCAGGGTTATTGGTTGCAGACAGTGGCCGCTTACCCAACCGAAGGTCCATAAATGACTATTAAGAAGACGTTGAGAAATTAATTATGTTGAAAACTGTTCTATTAATGTAGTCTTTTGTTGTGCATATTTAAAGTATCTGTTAATTTTTTATAATTAAAATTTGTTAATTATGTATTTTTTCAATAATTTAACTTCCATATTTGGAATGATGTTGTAAAAGAGGGCATATGAACAAGCCCTTAGAACATCTTTCATTAGAAATCTGGTTATATGAGATTAGTAAAAATTATTTGTCAGAAACATAACCTAGGTAATTGCCAACATAGGTTTATTATGTGACTATTGTACATATAATACATGTAGTTAGTTTCATGAAATTAAAATAGTATATAGAGTAAGTTATGAGAAACAGATGTTTTGCTTTTTCATTTCTATAGTCAGTGTAGGTATTTAATTGTAGTAAATCTTGGTGTCTGCAGCTGTATTGTGTACTGTCTCAAGCTGCACACTTTAAATAAATGAATTATTTGTACGTATTACCTATCATTATTATTATGTATAAAATATGTAATAATATGTACTATGAGAAGCTGTATCTGATTTTGAGCATTATTGATTTATACATAATACTTACCTAATATTATTTTACGAAGCGTATTTTACCTTTTTAATATATATATAGTCTAAAAATGAAATGTTAATAATTTTTGTCCTTGAAAAATATATTATATTAATATAAACCATTTTAGAATCAAATAATAAAGTACATCAATGAATTTTATGAATCGATGAATTTTATACTTTTGTACTAATTGAACTCTTGTAGTGTGTCACAACATGTCGGTCTATTAATGTACAAGAATCATTGTTTATTTTGATCACAATGGTGCATACGGCTGATTGATTTTTATCATTAATACTTCAGACTATTACTAATTTGCCTGTATCAGAAAATGACAATTGGATGTACATTCATATAAAATCTATATTTTATTTATTAGATGAAGTAGCTGTGTCTTGGAAATCGATGATATTTTAGATCGATAGATCACATATATAGGGGTATAGCACACTTGTTTGATAGTGACCTTTCGAATTCTGTGGACAGGGTGGCAAGGAGATTGCCGTGGCTGAAGTGATGATGCGATAGATGTGGAAGGCCCGCTGTATTATTGGTTGATACAGGTTGCAAGAGCACTCTGCTAATTTAGACAAAAAAAAGAAAGAACACGCTGTGGTTGTTTGGACCTAGAAATCCTGCTATGATCCTTGAAGTTATTTTTCTTTGCTATTACCTGTTCTTGTTTCTAGGTCTTGCAAACTAATATTTACTTATATATAACAAGCATTCAATTTTCAGTTGACTTATGAGATAAGCACCCAATTTTGCAGCAAAAACATGATAATAGGGTTTCCACATCAATTTAAAATATTGAACGTTTGAACACTGTACTGAAAACTGTAATTACATACTTCAGTTTAGACCTCATTTTACATATTTGATAGGAAGTACATTATTTTAACCAATAGAATTATTTGTAGCTCGGGAAATCTATGTTAGGAAGAACATATTCTTGAATGAAATTAGACCACTAACAAAATTGCATATTGTATGTAATTTGCTCATCTTTTACACACAACTTTCTATATTCATAGAAAAGGTATAAAAATAGTAAAATAAAATATAGTTTTAAATCTAAAACCGAAAGTCACAAAATAATATCTAAATTTAAACATCTACATAATATAAGGCATTTTACTATGTACATAAATAGGTTTTTATTTATTTATTTGATTTAAGAACTACCTACTTGCAATTTAACTCAGGTAGTATCTTATTAGGTATTGTACAACTAAGGCAAGCACAGTGTTTAGAGCTAACTTCTTAATTGTCTACAGATGATGCAAAATGTTTTAGACACATCACTCAAGTTCAGTTTCTCATTGCAATTAAACTGACAGGTTTCTAGGGCTCCTCCTTATTCGCAGACTTTCACTCTATTGTCATCTTAGAAATAAACAAAAAAGGTGGCAACTACAACTTTTGTAAATATGTACTCACTTCTGTATGGCAGCAGCCTATGTATGCAGACAGTAAGTGTTTTACACCTTATATTTTAACTTTAGGTAAATATATTTAATCTCAAGTTTTTCCGTAGTACATTTTCTTCTAATCGTGAGATGATAAACTGACTGATATACTTGTTTCTAATCTTACTTAGATGTGTAGTTTCGTTCATTCAACAAATAGAAAATCTGTTTTGAAAGATTGAAAAGGCAGCTGATCTAAGCGGATTATTCGACGTTTTATTTATAAACTGTAAGTTATTTTTTGATTTGTAAAAATTCAATTTAGTAAATGTATGTGTATGTGACGAACTGTTTTTTTTATAATGAATTCTATTTTAAACGAAATATCTAAGTTTTTACAATATTCTGTTAACATTGTTTTTTAAGTTTTGGAAGTGAACTTTATTTAACCTATTTAGCAATAGTGCTAAAGTCTGACTTATAAAAATATATTTACATATATTGTGAATCTTGACAAATGCATGATTTTAATTTACACGATTTTTGTGTATTATTGGGAATCTTGGCAAATGCATGATTATTTATACGTTTTTTCATAACTGAAACTGGTAAAATTATCATTTGATGTACTTTTTGACGAGAATTAGGGCATTTAAATAACTATTTTGATATTACAAAATTTGATGATAAGATTACAAAAAGCTATCCGAGTGTTCTAGAGATAATAATAAATAATAGACTTCTGAAAGATTTTGCCAAATTGTGAATGAAATTGTTTTTATTATTATAGAATAGGCAAATAAGTAGATAACACATTTTTATAAGAATAATGATTTACCTCAGCAGAGCCAGCAACCGTTATTAAAATTTACGAGATTATTTGGCAGGTCTATTGGAAAAATACCATAGATATTGTATGTTACTTTTAATACATGTATATATATGTAAGATACAATATCTATGAAAAATACCCAATGGTATTATTAAAACAGTTGTTAAAAATGTTATCACTCATTTATAATTGCGGAAATATTGATATATAAGAAATAACATGGTTTTCTAGCAATTTGAGATGATTGTTCTTACAATTTAGATAGATTTATCTCACTTCATGGCCATGACAAATTAACTAGATCTTCTGGATCTGAAATGGTTTAATGCATAACGCCTAGCTAAGTCCATTTATTTGAGAAACTCAAATGTAAATTGATCGATCCAGTAGTTTTTGAAATATGAAGAATCCCGCCTAAATAAAGTTCTTGTAGAATCGGCAGTTACTATTGTAGGTCACTGAAAAACAAATATGCGGTATAATTCACTTGTGATTGTGGTGGCAACATGACACTTTTTACTTTATGAAACTTTTCATGATTTAAAACAAATTCGTTCATCTTTCATATTTTATAAAGATAGTTTCAATTTTAAATTATAAACGTGACCTTGAAACGGCTCATTTTCACTAAAAAGTTTTGAAAACATTACAGTTTTAGTGATATAATCAAAATATTGATAGTTATCAATCATAAATTTGAATACAGCTAAACTAATGAATATCTATAAAACTTTTTAAAATGCTGTTTATTAGCAAATAAAGACTACAAAACTTTATATGAAGTTTAGTTATGTTAATGTAAAAGTTTCTTGTCCATGCTATTGACCTTTTTTAAATTCAGAAATTTAAGCCTAAAAGATTTATTTGATTGAAACTAGTATACTTTGATATCTTTATCATGGATGTGTTTTATAATTCCAGAATGATTGACAATGCAACTTTACTCATTCATACGTAGTACACGTATATTTTTAAATAATGAAAACGATTTCAGTACTGATTTGAGACAGGTGTATTTTTATGTAAACAGGTACATTGTATTCATTATTGGTATCATTTCTTAAGATATTGTTTGTGTATTTTTTTCGTTTGTTTCACTGTTTATTTTGCTAATATTGATGTACACATTTCATTTTGTTTGAAACTGTCATTTAGTTTCGTTTTGAGGCCACATTTTCTCTGGCTTGTATGTAGTTCTTGGGACTTAGATGATAAGTCTTGAATTTTCTGTTACATTTAGCAAATATTTTCATAAATAGGTATATTCTGATTTACGTCTGTACTTAGCTGAGAGATATGACAGATAGACTTGAACCAAGATTGGTAACTGCACAAAATCTTTTAGTAATACTACTATTTACTATCAACTTATGTAGCTATATATTTCTTTAGAATAGAATATTGCGTTCTTTAAATACGTTAGCTGATATTGTTTTATTTTATTCACTGGTTTATAGCATGTTTCAGAACACCACCAGCTACTACCACTAGCCATTAGCTCTGCCCTTTAATGATTTTCAAATTTTGTCGGTAAGACGATTCTGAATGGGATCTATAAAAATACAAAAATCAAAATTACGTTTTTTTATTGAACTACCCTAGTAATAATAAACAAAAATTGTTGACCCTCTTCCCAAAAGGAAAATAGGAATTTATTTATTTATTTTGGTTAACCTCACCCAAGTTACGTTTGCTCAGGTCCTGGAAAGTAGAATTTAGTAAATTAAATTTTTTTTTTTAATACAAACCATTTTGGAAACGGTTAACCTCCTTAAAAATCTTACTTCTCATAAATAGATTAAGTTAAAATTCGGTACACAGAATCTTGAAAATGGGGCTATTATCAGGATTGCCAGGTGGTGGCCACCCTCCTAAGTCTTTTCCAAATTTCTCAAAAACGACTGAATCGATATACTTGAAATTTGGAATCGGATCACCAAATTTTCAAGCGAATTTTTAACATCATTTTTTGTATGACCCCGCGCCCCCTCGCAAGGTCCTCTGAAAAAATGAAGTTGGTCCCAAAATGCACTTTCTACAAAATATCAATTCTAAAGCTAAAAAACCCAATAAAATTGATTAATATTTGATAGATGAACTATAAACACTCCATTGTTTCACATATTCTAGATTTTTGAAAATATTAATTTTTATGACAAGGGTGCAACCTGAGAGCCATAAAAAAATCAGAAACTTTTATTTTTTTAAATTAAAAAACCCACTAAATTGATTTTTTTAAATTTGTGCTAATTAGTCAGTACTATATTCCTAACAACTTAGAAAATTTCATGAAAAATTATTGTTTCAAAAAAGATATTTTTTTGTCAGAAATTGCTCATATATGAAAATCCTATATTGTACAGAAAAAATGGAAATCTCAATCTCCTAATAAAATATGAATAGGTCATAGGAATGCCTTCATATTTGGTACATCTATTTTTTATCTGGTTTGTTATAAGTGTGCCAAATAAAAACAGCTTTATCCAAAGTAAGAAATTGAGGTCCAAATTAAAATCAAATTTTCTGAAATTCAATTTTGGGTCAGCTGAGGAAATCAATCCACAACCACTATAAATAACCTAAAAACTAATGTTAAGCTATTTTAAAGTTAATAAAATCATTTTTAGAGACATGTCCCAGTATGGTGGGCCTCATAGACCATTAGCCATAAAAGTGAGGCATCCAAGTTTCTAATACTTTATCCTAAATATCGCATTTGAGCAAGAGCAAGATCAGATTATTTGTTTGGATTTTAAAGCCATTTAGTGATTTTTGTCCAAAAATATAGATTGTGCCCACAAAAATCGATAATCAATAATTTTTCAGAAAATAAGTATGGATTTGTGTTACCAAATTTGAAGTCAATCTGACAAACTTATTTTAGACTTGATGACGTCAAATCGATTTTATTCAATTTTTCCCCAAAGTACGTGTGTATCACCAAATTGCAGTCCAAATTATCTACTGGATGTATGTATCCCTTCTTTTATCCGCGGCCTATGTGAAAATATGTTTATCCACCAAGGGTCAACTATATATGTATAATTGACTCTCGGGTTGCAATTGGTCACAAAATTGGAATAATGACTCAACATATCTAGCAAATCTATATCGATTCTATTAATATTTGGTTTTGGAATTGATGTTTTTTGATATATGCATATTTTTCCCATTTTGGTCAACCTAATTTTTCAGAGGACTCTCAAAACCAAAAAAAGGTTTTGTTAAAATCTCCACATGAGAATTTCATACGATGACATCAAATTCATACTTGGTTGAGTCGTTTTCGAACCGTTTGTTTGGCATGTGCTAGGGTTGACCAACAGGCAAAGAATTGTATGACTATGCATATGAAAAGATGGTTAACCTAAAAACATAAACTTTACTGTAAATTAACCTTGTGAAATGTTATGCAGTTATACCGATTCAAAGGTTTTGTTATACCTACTGCTGCAACTCTATTTATTGAATGCTACTTTACAAAATGAACATGTAGATTGAAATCTTTACTGCAGCAAACATTCAAAATTAAAAAAATACTAAATTAAAATCTTTCAAGCCTTCGACAGTACTAACATTATAGAAATGAATATAATCCAACTAAAAGATGTACAAAAATACATGGCTTCAATATAAAACCAACATCGACAGGTAGGTATAATATGTAATAAATAAATTGTCAATAACATCTGCATTGCATTAAAAATAACAATTTTTACTCTTTTTTGTATGAGTTTGGAGAAGTAGCTGTACAGAATCTCATAGGTAATCAATCTATCTGACAGGTTTCATTTTCCAATTTTATATTATGATTATGAACATTTCTTTAACTAATATTTTATCACATCTTGCCTACCTACTAATACAGTCTGCTGGGATTATTATCATTCTACTACATAGGCGCATCATCATATCTTCTATAGGTATGCACTGACTGTCCTCATACACATTTTTGGAGATGATATAAAAGTCAGGTCAAAATATCTATGAAGAAGTAAATTAAATAAAATTAGCTGCATATCAAGCAACGCCAATGCTATGGACTAAGCGTAGACTGTCTAAAACATCGTATTATCCAATTCAAAATGCTACCCTTATACATGTTGGACTGATGCATACAGTTAAGCATTTGGTATTTTCTGTCGTAAAAATTCCTACTCTTGAATTAATACTAAATCTATTACTCTGCTGAACATGTGCTATAATAAAAAAATACTACGATATTTCCCATCTATACTTCTGTGTCTTGTGCATAAAAATCTGACTTCTAATCCGAGCACCATTTACAAACTGAATGTTAGACTTAATACACTTTTTTGGTAATTAAAAAGCGCCGACCATGCAAGGTGTAACGTTTAAATTGCGATATACATTTTGCCCAACTGTCTTTTTGTTTGTGTTTACATTGCCGTAGTAATTGACACTATATGATAGGTAGCACCCGAATACAACCCATCTTTTCCAAATACATCATTGCACCAACATTCGACTTTTATGTCTACTTGATGCTTTCTGAAACAGCAAATAGGTACTAGAGGTGAAGCATATGCTTTGAAATACCTAACTGTATAAACAAGCCAAACCTTCGAACCAGTTTGTTTTAATCATTATTTTGCTGTCAATGATACTTTCTGTGCATTCACTGTTGATAATGCAAGTAACTTGAATAGAATAAAAGGTAAGCCACCAAGCTCGAATGGAAAGATGGTGTAGGTAATGCATCTGGAATCTATTTTGTGTACATGTGGTTCACATATTCTGTGTGTGCTCGGTAAAATACGAATACTCTGTACTGAATCACTGGAAAGCAGACGGTTGCACACACATGTAATAGAATTACATATGTTATTGCAATGCCAGTTTATATGGAGTTTTGCAAGGTTCTTTCTCTTCAGATTCTTTTATTATACCTATAGGTACTTATTCTGTATTAAATTTCTGTCCATTTTCCATTTCAGTTCCTAGTCATCACTGAACAAACAAATCGAATTGAGATTTACCAACCAGCCAGGTCTATCATATTCGTCGAGACTCCATGAATTTTGCACAGTACCAGTTATAAGAACGAACCAGGAAATTTGCGCTTAAATCAACAAGCCAGCAACCAGCAAACACTGGTATCTATTCTTTCAACAAATACGACAAACAGCAGCGCGCTTGGTTCGTGAATCTATCAGAGAAAGAAAGAGAAAGACAGTACTACATTACTAGAGGGATTGAAACTGTACGTTTTGTGGGTGTGTCTTTTTCACAGTTGTAGTAATATCTCAACATCTCACTACATATAGGGACTATTGTTAACTAAACATCTTTTCCTTATTGTGTCTTTTCGAGCTGATTAATCTAAGCTGCCTAAATTTGTGTACCTGCATTTCCACATGTTACACTTTTGTATCTAGTACCTGATTTGAAATTCAATTTAATTCAAAGAAAAGGCGCAACGTCGGTGCCTTGATATCGTCATTCTACAGCACCCAGTGAATACTTGAAAGCTTCAAAGTTGTAAACTAATATCTCAAGATCAATTACCGCGATGACAGCCTATTTACCAAGTCCATTTGACACACCACCATTTGACCTCAATAGTGCGGCCATTTTAGGATTTAATCCTGCTGGTGCCCTTTCTTTTACTCAGGCAACTTTGCCTCCTCCCCCTGCAGGCATACCTAGTGTAGCATCAGCAGCGGGTCCAATATTTTACATCTCACATTCTCCTGCGGTTTCATCTGCTCCACCAACATTGTCTCTTTCTCATACTGGAATTCCACTCAAAGTAAGTTGAAACCCGAATTAGGTAGTTGATGTGTACAAATTTTTATTTTTAATAAAATAATAATTTTGTTTTATGGTATCAAATACAATTGTCATTGAGATAAATGCACTGACTATAAATAAACCATTTTCACATTATTTTTATTATATTATACCCAAATTTCAACTTACTGCTCAGGAATATGTGCATTTAATTTTATGTTTACTATTAAATTAAAACTAACTTTATTATTATTTGTATTTTTTAAGCTAAATATAACGAACATTTGAAATTCTATTTTTTATAAATACAACATTTCGTTATTTGAATGTTGAATATCCACTTGGTCATTCTCGATGAATTGTAGGCAGATAGATATTTCTCTGTATTTACTGACATTTGTTATAAATTATTAATTTGATTGTTTAGTTACAAGCATATACCTAACTGAACCAGTCAGAGTAGGATAGCATAGTATGGCTAACATACAGGTCTAGTTGACTTATGGAGCAAATATTATTTGTTATTATTGGTAGATATATAATATAACGATGTATAATTGCAATTTAATAGTTTCAAATAAAATTTATAAGAAATTTGTAGTTTTGCATGTCATTATTTTATGATCACAGTGTTACTTTTTCTCAAATTAATTGATATAAAAGTGTGACATTGGAAGACATGATTTTACATTAATTCAAGTTGCACTAGTAGAAAAGAATCTATTATTTCTTTACAATATACATATTATGTAGGTACAAGCTAAACCGACAAATCTCTGTTATATGTACCTACACGGGCTATAGGTACTACTTTTCTGAGGAAGTGAAAAACGAAGCATATTATTGACAAATTCGATTTTTATGTATTTTACAAAATGCAAAGCAACTGCAATTTAATATAGATAATTTATAGTTGTCTATGATTCTTATTCATGAAAACTTTGTATAAATATATAGATTCACTTATAGTGGGATAAAAGATGAAAATGAAATAATTTAAATATTGAAAAATGGAGAGCTACATTCGCTTTTATTCCTTCGTTTGTTGTGTTGAGCGTATATAATTTCATGATGAATTTTATATACAAAAATTTCTGTTTCTGGGTCGATTCCATAGTTTAGTTTCAATTACAATATCAAAAGCTTGTTCATGTTTGTAGAAATTACCTATATGTTTTTGTTGTTTCTCTCGTTCACTGGTGTATTGACATATAGAAAAATTTGAATTAAATAATGAAAATTACTTGCAAATTGAATTCTTTTTTATTAGAGCAAAAGAATAACAATTTATAATTGAAATACCTACATATAATAAAACATATTTAACTATTTTATGACTGATTCAAAAACAATATTTAACAAAAATGTACCGAATGCTATTTAGTAAATTTTATTTTAAAAAGTTTCAACCTGTGTAATTTGTTTTGCTAGTTACTTAATTTTGCAATTTTCAATAATTTTTCTAAAACAACTCAACTACAAAAACATCGTCAATTTCTTTGACTTTGAATTAACACATAATAAAGGGTATCTGAATAAAAGTTTTACTTCGCACGACAGAACTTGTTACCACTATAGACGAGTGAAGTTCTATTTTCTGTGGGGATATCCCATCTGGTATAGATTCTGACATCAGCATTAACAAATAAACAAACATTGGAACACCAAATGTAATCGATAGACTAAATATTGGTTTACACCGAAACTTAACGCTATTAACAATTGGCTTTGAATAATACATGATAATTTTGTCATTATTTCCAAATTGTGGAAATTTTTAAAGATTTTACATTTCTGTAGTTATAAGTTAGCATTACGAGCCTGTCTACTTTTTGAATAGGCATTATACTTACTCATTGTTTCATTTAAGGTTCCTTTATGTTGTGATTTGCTAAATTTTCTTTTAACGAATGGTTATATGCTTATATATTATTTGACTGCTAGAACTATTTTATTATAAAAAGTGCTTTCATAATATACTTAAACTAAAAGAAAACGAGTACCAACTATACTCAAAATGTAATGTCATTAGGCTTTTTCTTAATTATTGAATTTAAGAATTAAAGTGTTCCGCCAAAAACTTAGTCGAAAACAAATATCGGAAAAAAGTTTTGCATGCAGTTATCATTTAATATTATATTTAATCTTATCCTAAAAGCAAACTATGAGCAATTTCTATGGCTTCCTTACATTAAGAGTAAAAATAGGCATTTGAAAAAGCATTAAGCTAAAATTTGATACAGAAGTACTCTGGGAATATTCGCATAATCATATTTTTGTTTATGACGTCATTAGGTCCAAAGGAATTGTCCTATTGACTTCTGGTTTAAATCGAATAAATTAAAAAAAAAATCAGATATATTTCTTTCGCCAAGCGTGGGATAGAATATTATGGGAATTTGACTTTTTAACTGCATTTAGGAAAACGCCTGTAATAGGGTTAAAAATACTTTCTGAATTAAAAAAAATAAAAAGTAATTCGAATATGATTTTTTATTTCTATTAACATCTATTGAGAAAGTTGGCGTCTGTACCATAAGATCTGCGAGGGTGAGCAGTTAGTTGCCATATAAAATATTGACCAAAAGTAAACCGCTATGCTTTTGTTTATTACTTGTCAAGGTTTTATAGCATTTTTATTTAAATATACACCCCCGCTGATGAAAACGTCGCAGTAACTAAAATTTCGACTTTTTTCTAAATAGTAATTGTTCATTTGTAGAACTATTAAATAGTAGACTTGAACAAATATCGCACTATGATTTTTAAGCATTTGAAACAAAATGGAAATCAATTTAATTGTGTTATACAATTGAATAAATAATCCAAAAAGGTAGAAATTCATTTCTATGTATTCATCAGACGCGGAGTTGGATATCTATGGTAATAACTAATTAGAAACATTTTGGGTTTCTTAATTTAGATTTAAATATATTTTAATTGCATTGAATTAATTGGTATCTTTATTGTCTATGTGATATGCCTATGTATGTTACCGAAATTTTAGGCTTATCATAAATTGACGGGGATTTCAGGGAGTATTTGTTTTTTTAAGAATTTCAGGAAATGACTAATTTAATGATATTTCGATAGTCGTATGTTGTCCAATCTGAATAGAGTACTACAGAAATTTGTAGTTTATAAAGTACAACGGACCATGTATTTTTTATATTACTACAAAAAAGAATTATTATTGTATTTTTAGATTGAATAATAGCTTAAATTGTATTAATTTCAGCCTAAACGATTAACTAAAGTAGTCATTATTCAGTTACTTCTTCTTAAATCCCGATTTAATTTCATTAGCAATTGAAATACGTAGTACACCTAGTAGCATTGTTACATTCTGTCAATCAATTAACTATATGGTTATGCATGATTGGTTTTTGTTTTACTGAACTTCGATTGTGCAGTACTTATTACTATTTAAAAATATGAATTAGACGTATTGATTTTTATTAATCTACATAGTTAAAATAATAGTTTCATTTTGATATTAACTTTTTTGACTGACCCTTGGCTGTCATTGACTGATAAATCTATTGCCAGAAATCGCGAGATAGATATCCTAGTGTCTTAAAATTAAAATAAATAAAGAATAATAGTGTCAGATCCGCCTGGGATTTCAATAAATATCGAACTTGTGCCCAGTTAATCTACATTCGATATGATATTAGAATACTCGTAGAAAGTAAGAGTATTGTTTTCTTTGTTGCAGCGTAAGTAATTGAGCTCAGATCATCAGTGATGATCATTAGACCTTCAAAACCATTTTATTATTTGTAGTTGTATTTTCCGTCATAGTAAATAGTAGGTATAGAAGGTATACAATACAACGCATTTAGACGCTGCAATGTATAGCAATATGTATGTAAGTAAACTAAAATGCGATAATTTTATGTTATATCGACATAGTCTTTCTTAGCATATGATTTGTTTCCAATAATGTAATGTCGTTTGTTTAAGGTTTCCGCAATTATGATACTTTCTACTTTGTGTCTTTTAATATGTATCTCTTCATAAGTTATTGTTACGGCTACGCTTCTAAACTTTTTGCCTTTATCATTGTTTTACTTCTTAAAAACTAATTCTATTTAGTTAATTCTAATTGTTATATATTATTACATCAATAATGTAGTATAGCATATATATGGTACACAATATGTATGCACGTATGTTTAAAAGTAGAAATGTACATATGTACAGCTAGGGGCTACGCCCTTGTATCTAACAAATAATAATGATGATGATGATGATGACATTGTACCTCTAGCTACCTCATCTACATGAATGCGTTCATGTTATTTAATCCTGTTTCATCGTGTTTAAAATAAAATGTAGTCATTACCACCATTTTTACAATCTACTTGGAGTAATAAAAATATAATACATTATCGGTAAACTAACTGTTTCCTAACTGGCATCCGTTGTTTTAATAATACACTTGGATCATTTGATGTAATAAATTCAAACTCCACCTATCCCATAGTCGATTTCTTCTTTCAGTTATAATTTTTCAGCATACATTCAATTTTTACTTTTTTTATTTTGACGTTTTGATTCAGTAGCATTCTGAGTGCATTTTGTCACCAATTATTACACCTACAATATCAATACTCTAGTTTGGTTTTCCTCCATTTTATACAATAAACTTTTTTGTTTTTTAAGCGTTAGATGTGAAACAAAAAATCTACTGGATTATCGATCATTTGGATTCCATATTCAATTTATAGTTGTTACAATTTTACTCTTAAATGATAATGTGTACTTTAAATATCGAACCAGTTGTTTGCAATTGCCCACCGAATCTATTCTATCTATCAAAACCAGCTGCTCCTCAAAACCCTACTATGTTCCCTCCAATGCATCAATTAGTCTATTGCTTGCCAAATTCGTATCCTCCGCTTTCCTTTCAGAGAGGACCAGAAGAGCTTACATTGCTTCCAAACGGACACGGACTTACGCATATGGAAGCTGCTGAAGAATCTAAAAAGGTAAGTTAGATTTTTTCGCCAATTTGTGCATAGTGTATAACAAGTGTTGAATTTACACCATACATGTCTTTGTTAACATTAGTTTCACCATTTCTCATAGAGACCATTTTTGTAAATAGGTTAATATTGGCAACATGCAACAGAACTGAGCGCATAAATTTGAAACCGACTCTTAAATGTCAAAATGTTTTTGATATCTAAAATTAAAAGCCCAACGATGTTCATATTTGTTCCATTTTATGTAGTACAGATTAAAATATGAATTACATTGTACTTTGGTCGATTAAAGATCCAAATTTACGAAATGAAGGTATTAAGTGAATGAGAAATCATCCACAACAACATATAAATCATTGATACCTTTATCCAGCTAGGCCTCGCAAGAATATTGTAGAACTTCAGAAAATGGGTATTTTTGCATCTATTATCATTATCAGGTTCCCTGCTCGATCCAATGTTGGAGATCACGGTTCGCCAAACATTTCGATCCATCACCTCGACATCTCTCTTTTCTGAATGAATCCACTGCTTTGACACTAATAAAGTTCTCGCAAGGTCGACCTCTAACCCTTTTACCAAGAATCCTGCCAGTCACAGCCAATATTTTAATTCCACCTTTTCTCATAACGTGAATGAAAAAACTTGCTTGTCTTGTTCCTGCCCTCTGTAAAACACTTTCATTTGTCTCATGTACAGTTTGTGGCACCCCGAGCATGCGCCTGGGAAACCACATTTCTTGGTTGTAAAGAGCCGACGTCTGATTTGGTCAATTGTTCAGGTCTCACTTCCATAGGTCAGGATCGACCTACCGTAATAGTTTAGCAGACGTCGTTTAAGAGAGATAGGAGTATTACGATCTTGCTAGATGTAATCCAACTTCCAAAACGTGCTGTTAGCCATACCAATTCTTCTCTTATCTCAAATTCGCACCTATCATCATTTATGAAATAACTTGCGACTTGTTTGATGTCTTTGCTCTCTGTTTGTAACTTGCATTTTTCCTCTTTCGTTTTGCTCATGACCATGCAGAAGGTTTTATCCGCGTTGATGTTAAAGCCGTGTTCTGTATTAATATCAACTAGCTTGTTCAGCAATGATTGTAGATCTTGTGTTTCCACCATCAAGACAGTGTCATCTGCCTATCTAAGATTGTTTATCATCTTACCATTAATCTGTATTCTGGGCATTTCTTCCAAGTGACGTAAGATAATCTCCGTACAAATTGAACAAGTCTGGCGAAAAGATGCAGACTTTACGGACGGACTCCAGGCTTTATCTGGGTATATTTCCGCACTTCACCTTTGATGCGGACACCTGTTGTTTGGTCCCAATACAAGTTCCGAATGAACCTAAGGTTTTTCCATTGATGTCCAGCTGCTCTAGAATTTCCATGAGCCGTTCATGCTCTTGTGTAATCAATGAAACACAGGTATATAGTTTTTTGGACATCATTCATACGTTGTCCAATCATCCATAAAGAAAATATTGCGTTACGCGTACCTGCATCTTTTACGAATCCAAACTGTTGTGCACTGATTTCCGGTGTGATTTTAGAGCGGACTCTCCCCATAATTGTCCCCAATACTAGTTTAGTTATATGGCTCATGAGGCTGCTGATCATCCTATGTAATTTGCACCTCACTGGCCCGGGTTTCTTGTGCATTATGATGAAGATAGATCTCGATAGGTCCCCAGGGATGTGTCCGGTGTC
>JAUYWI010061368.1:0-15839 GCA_034780595.1 Parotoplana pacifica | reverse complement strand
GCGCTCTCTCGGATTAATAGATTCTCCTCGTATGGAAAAGTACTACTTTTCCAATTTCAGGAAAATAGTTATTACTTGACTACTTATTATGCTAACGCCAGTAAAATGGATCTCAGAGTAAATGTTTTCAATATTTTTTTGTAATACCTAATATATCAAGTTTGGCCAATTTGTTTGTGTTGAATTACTTATCTTACATATTTGTTCTTTCGTGAGTTTTGGTCATCCATTAGCTATCAAAGAATTTTTTTCAAAACATTGTTTTTTACGTATTTAGTTTTGATAATTTTATTAATTCCAAGAACAAAATCTAAGTTAGTAGACGTTTTATGTTTGGAACACTAGACCACTATTCGGATTTTCTTTGAAGAAATTTAAGACCAAAACGGTCATAAAATCATAGCTGAGTTATATGTTTGTGAACAAATTTCATTTTCCCTAGCAACAAAACGGAAAAGTAAAATAAACAATAGTTCATCCATAGATCGTAATTTATATTCTATGTACTTAAATATGCATTAAATCAATGTTTTATGGAACACATTACTTGTTCCGATACAATGTTATTGCCGTTCCTGGAAACCAACAGATAGATTTAGATGTCAGATGTTAATGTTTATATTGAAACTGTGATGAAAAAGATATTAAAACAAATTATGAAATTTTGACAATAGCATAGCTTCTAAGGAAATTAACTACTTTTGATTATTTCTCCAAACTTATCTGCCAAGGTAGTCATTAGCGTATATATTAGATTTATTGTTAATCATTTCTCTGAGGGGAATATTTTTTTAATATACATATTAATTTAAAAAAAATTAGTACCCATTAATTTGTATGTGTTACACATGTTTCTGAGTTGCTAATTCGTGGTTAATTTCATGTTCAATTTTGACAACTTTATAAAATTAATTTACTACATTATCAAATATCAACTTGTCATTTTAAAGAACGAAACTTGACAGTGATTTATAGCAAATCGTTAGGTTTTAGGGTTAAGCTGTAACATTAAAATTGAAAACTAATATTAACTGTATAGAGTAGACTTGTATATTAAATACAATTGTAAACTTTTTATGTTTTATGAAAATAAACATTTTACCTTTTCAGATTAGAGTAACTCAGGTGCAACATTTGGGATATTAGGTGTATATTTCCATACATTGTGTGACATTATTGTAACTGTTGGGTCCAGATATTTTATTATGAAAATGCGTAGCCATGTACTTTGAAATACAAATTGAACTATTTTAGTAAAAATGCATCGAATAAATAATATAGGGACTCGCAAATTGCTTTTCTAATCAAAACATAAAAATCAATAATTTAGAAAACCGATATTGACTAAAGATACATGAACATATTATTTTGTAAATTTTTAATGCTTCTAGTAAACAATCGTACATTTGCAGGATATTTTGCTATTTTAAACTGTGAGAAATAAAGTCAGGCGACACGCCGCTGATTATGCAAATTAGAAACATAATTGTACAAACCAGGTAACGTCGTAATAATTTTGAATACTCTATAACACGGCCAATAGGAGCTTTTCTATTAAATGGCAAATATTGTTTTACAACTTTTGGCAATAAACGAACCTTAAGAATATTTTCATGGATTTGACAGAACAATATCGCTATTGTTACAAATTTGATACTCTAATAATATGTAGTAATATTTGCCGTGTAATAGAAAAGGTACCATTATTACAAGCAATTCTAATTATATGCCATGTAATAGCAAAGTCACAATTATTACAAGGCAAAGTGCTCTGTAATAGCCACTGTGTGAAAAGTAATGTGTGAAAACATATAAAATAAACGGTTGATTTTTAAATATAGTTTTACATAGGATTGCTATTCCTGTTAGATTTAGTGATCAAATATTTATTTTCAAAGAATAAATATATAGATGTAGAGTCTGCACTCTATAATTTAAAATTAAATAATAACGTTTTGTTCAGATTATCAACAAAGTTAACTTGTCTTTAATTTAATTTTAGGATTACAAGATACTCAAAGAAATAAACCTCAAGCCCACGATGTTGACAGAAATACGTCACCTGCAGACGATGTTGGGAGAAATATGTCACAGACAATCGCAACTAAAACAAGAAAACTATGTCAAACTAAGAATTGTTTTCTCACTCTTATACATTTAATTGTATATGTTGTAGCACTATCAGGTTTTGGGTATGTTACTCAGGATCTATTTGTTCGATATCTAAGTGGTTCTGTAGCTCCAACTATTGAACATAATGGTGTTCCTTTTGCATGGCCTGATGTCACTCTTTGCAGTAACGCAAGGTTTGACTGGGAAAAAGTTCTCATTTTTGAATATAAATCAGATTATCATGCACGTCTGAAATATTACGCTGAATTTCTTTTCAAAATTGGATACTCCATGATAGATAGCTATGCATTTGCACTTCAACAAACTAATTCAGAAAACACCACATTTACACAAAATCCAAAAGATTTCATGATACACTGCTTGTACAAGGGAGAAGAATGTTCCTATCAGAACTTTACAGGTCATTACCATCCCTACCAATTTGGATGTTACATTTTAAAATTTAACAACCGTGCCGTTGGCGAACCTGGTAAAGAAGGTGGATTAAGCCTATTTTTGGATGCAGGTGAACAGCCGTCTGATTACAGTAGATCTGGGAAACCTCTAACAAGTTTTAAAGGTTTTATAGTGTCCGTACATAATCCTGAAACTCTTCCTGATTTAAAGAATAATGTAGTTCATGCGGCCGTTGGTAGTGCAACTGATATAATAATTACTTCAAAACAGATAGTAAGAATAAATCGCCCTGGAAATGAATGCTTTAATAAAAGGCCTTGGTCTAATGCTGTTGGTTTTGAGGATACATATATTACATCAGAAATAGACTGTATTGAAGAACACATTCAAAACAACGTTATAAAGGACTGTGGATGTCAAGATCCAGAACGTTACAGAAGAAAGGATACTACTGGGTCCTCAACTATTCAACATACATGTTTGCATTTTCTTACAGAGATCTACAACAGAACGATTGGTAACAATTTTGGGGATTTAATGGAAGATTTTATTTCATTGGGATATGAAGGAATCTATAAATATATCAATACATCAATCTTAAATAAAACAGCAATTAAACCGCTATATGACAAATTCATCTGCTACCACAATGGACTAATGAAACAGAAACAATTAAATTTTAAATGTCCAACATTTTGTAATTCAACAATTTATGCAACATCACCAAATTCAAATATTTGGCCAAGTCTTGTCATTGTACATCATTCTATTGTGCAGCTGTATAAAAATCTAATTAAAAAAGAAAATATTAGGACATCAAATATCAGCTCATTGATATATTTTTATTATAAAAGTTACGTAGAGAGGAGCGATGACATTGTGTACACTGACGGTTCAAGGAAAATAAATATTGACGAAACTAGGGTCCTTCTGGAGTATATGCGCAGCCGTTTTACAATGATTAATATTTACACCAAAACAACTCGAATTAATGTTGAAATTGAGGAATACACTTATGACATCTATAGATTGTTATCCGATATCGGTGGATGCCTTGGAATGTTTCTTGGGGTTAGTGTCCTTACTGTACATGATGTTGTTCTGGCTTTTTTCAAAGGAATAAAATCTTTCCTGGCCAGGATTGGTAAATGATTTTTGATTTTGTGAAATTACTGAAGCTAAAAGACACTAACTTGTGAACTTTGATATTTAAATCTTTTAACCGAGTTTTCATATTTTTTATAGTCTTAGTTATATCCAAACTTATATAAAAACGATTATCCAAAAGTAGTGCCATTTAGGCCTGTGCTATTTCCAAGTGCCAAGGAAGTGCATTTGTTGTATTTTTTGATGCTAGTTTACATTTTCTGCGGATTTCAATTTATATATGGTTTATCCAAACTTTCAGAATATTTTATTAAAAAATCTGATTTAAACATAGAAATATAGAAAAGAAATACATCACATAGGATTTTCTTGTAGATACACGCTGTAGTTTAGTCAATGAGAGGGCTAGTTATTTTATGGTCCAAAGAGATAAATGTATGTACATTAACCAACATTTCATTTACTATTGCTTTTGCTTTCGACAAGTTATGTGCATGTTTGGCTTTTGCCTATTTTATAACATATATTAATTAAAACTAAATAATTGGAAACTTGAGACAAAGTTTTAGATGTTTTTGAAATCAGCGTAAAATTGAAGTGAGTCAAAGCGACCTTTTAACAATACTTTTCAGCATAGAAAATACAACAACTTTATTGGCCAACTAAATCACAAAACAATTTGAATACGTATCAATACTAACCTTTGCTTTATCATCATAGTTTCATATTTAGTAACACTTTTGTGCACAGAACATTTATTTACATTCGAGTTTGATAATATGTAGCACTACAAGTATTTATACACCGAACAGTTATGTATCTATTTCGTTGGCTCTATGGGCTGGTTAGCCTCGCCAAAGTATTATAATTTCTGAAAATGCGCTAATATTTGGACATACATAATATCTCAGAAATAATCAAATTCAGTTAATAGATTAGGCCTTGCTATGCTAGCAACGTGTCCACAGTTTTAAAAAAATGTTATTTATTTATTTATTTTATCTGCACCAATAACGGCACATAAACTTGATTGGATTTCGATGAAATTTGGCATCATTAAAATTGTCCATTTAAAAATAAAAATCTGTTTAAAGTTCGTTAATACACCCTAGCAACTGCTTAGAAACAAATAATATATGATGGTAGTTTCAATGCAAACATTTATCGATTTAAGCGAAATGTGGCATAATGAACGACAACAATTTTATAATTTAATTGCCAATTCTGAGAAGCATTCTTTAAAAATGTCTTTCGTTTAAATTTTATGGCGGAAAATATTTTTGGTAAAGACAATGTCATTGGGTTTTAGTTATCTAAATTCGATTTTCTACTATACGTTATTTATTTGAAATATACGAAATTTCCAAGGCATTGGTATGGCTCTAAATATATTTTATTAAGTATTTAGGTATTTGAGTAACTGAATTAAATTGTTGTCACAGTTTTTTAGAGCGAACTAAGTCGAAAACCTAATGGAATTATAATCGTGATTCAATAATAAGCCATATATACTAAAAATCTATAGTTTGTTATTAGAAATGACTGTTACTCATTTCGGTTTCTCGGAAAATATATTTAATTGTAGAATAAATATTATCATGGAAAATGTTAAATAGTAGGACTTTTAATAATATTTTGCATTATTTGAATATTGCGGATTTTACTAGATCTTCAATTAGTGGTTGTGTTTATTCTTTTATCTTAAATGTTATTGAGTGTGTTATAAATTTTCATTTATATGTGAATAAACAAATATTTAATTGTTGTAATATTAATATTTCTGATAAAAACTTTAATTATAATTAATTACATATGCACCAAATGGCTCTTGGTTTTGATATAAATAGAAAATCAAATATTTTATACACTTTATTTAATAAGTATTATAGCAATATTATAAATGTCATTTTTAGAAATACAAATTGTATATAATTCAAAATCGGTTCTGCAGTTATCTGTCTGATAATTTTATGATAAAGAGACATATTGATTGTAACTATCAGAGTAACCCATTATCCATTTGCTGTAAACCGTTACAAATTCATATGTTCTTTATAACAGTCGGAGATAGATAACTGTAGAAAATGAGACCCTTTTATTAGCTACTATATTAATTTTAAGTTCAATAATGTTTCTCTATGAGAAATATGCAGAATAGCAGCAATATATCTTTCAAGGTTTAGAACGTTTAACATTTCATAATACTCTTCATGATTTACAAAATATGAGTATTCATAGAAAGTGCTGCAAAACCGGTGTGGCCAGTTGGGAAGAATGAGGGTATGGCCACTCTGTCAGTTTAAAATATACCAAATGATAATGATAAACAAATTCTTAATTACCATTGTAAAAACAAAATGAACAACTAAAGCTAAATTGATTGACTTAGACAATTCTCCGTCGTAATGACCATTTCTATTACTACGGCTAAAGACATTAAAAAGTAAATTATTAGATTCAAAACTTTAACAACAACTGATATTTCTGCAATGTTTCAATATAATCATCATGGGCTATTTTCTTTGTTTAAAATAATATTTCCTTATATGTTGATCACAATTTTTCTTAAATTACTTCCAAAACATTCAGTTGAATTAGTTACAATATGACTTTATAAATCAGATATTTTACCAATTCCCTTAAATAATGACTTCTTATGGCATAACATACATTCTATGCAATACTAAATAGTATGTTCACACCAAATACAACAGACATTTAGTGAATATTGAATTTATAACAATATTGGTTTATAACATTCCAACATTAACTAGATTTATGTATTTTTTTTCGAATAAATTCCAATATAAAATACATAGATATGAAAATGTTTAACAACTTTAGAACGAAACAGATATGTAAATTACATCAAATTAAAATTTAGAACTCCAACACATTTTCATTGATTTACAAAAGTAATCAATTAATACAAAATATTAAAAAAACATTGGCATAACAAAAATCTATTACTCTCTTTTGAATATAAAAATCTAATCCAAAATTGAATTTATTATTATCGTTCGGAATTATGTTTCTAACGATTTTTTTATTAATATAGTCTGTTTTAATTCTAAGAGAATTTCAATTTAACATGGGATTATGTAATGTACCGAATGAATGCGTTTGAGATTTAAACTAATGGGAATGGAAACGACTTTTTTGCCAGGAAAAGTATCTGAGTCTGCAACTTGTCTGGAGATCTCTCTGAAACTACTTGACCACTTTATACATATTTTAAGTATATGAAATTCTTCAGAAATCTAATCTAAATTCAAATTTTATAATTTTTAAATTCAAGAATATAAAGTTTGAACAAACAGGTTTAACAAAAATATTAATTTAAAAAATAGGTGTCATAATAAAAAATACCTTAAACTTACTTGCTGCCAAGATTTTAGCATTAAAAACAGTTCAGGGACAACAAAATAATATAAAATAATGCAAAATAATGTACAATATGTACAATAATGTAAAATAATGCAAAATAATGTACAATATATTGAAATAAACTTTGTTTTAATTTCATGTTAACATCTGAAATCAGATTGAATTTTTCATTAATATGATAGAAAATTATATAACTAAATTGGTCGTGTTTTGGAGATATTACCCAATAAAGTGTACACTCACAGATTATTTTGTACTGCAAAATATATGACGGGTACACGACGGCAGAAAATATAGGAACCGTCATATTTCCGTTATTATTGCCATTATGTTTCATTGAACAAGAGCGTCAGTAGAAAATTCGCTATATCATAAGTATAATAAAATATTCTAACCGTCTTGTCAGCGTTACATCATTTCTCACTCAGCCGCTATTTTCTGACAAATCTAAACAGCATTGTGGTCTTGGACATACAAAGTAATACAGACAACAAAAATAAAAGCACACAGTATCAGTTTATTACTAAAACCCCACAATTTAGTTTATTGATTGACCGGAAGAAATGTGTATTTCATAAATTTTTTATGTCCACTAACTGTTGTAGAGTTAATTCTAAACGAAGCTATCAAGGTCCAGAAACAGTTACCCTTTTCAAAAACCCCACAATGGATGTCGTAAAAACACAATGGATAATAGTTTCCCCAAGATGCAAACCGCCGATAATAAAGACCATATTTATTCAGAAAATTCTAATGTTTGTCTTAAACACTGACTCGGTCTCCCGGAATATTTTATTCATAAAAAAATAGATGGTGGTGCTCTCCGAACAACTACTCCTCTTTTTGATTTCCTGGTGTACCATCATCATGTGTGCCCTCTATTTCCTTGTAGTGAAGATATCTTTTCCAAATGTTATCAGATTCGAATACCTTGATACATCTATCATACAATCAAAGTGTAATTCAGACATATTGTGTAAGTAATCTCTTGGTGATGCGTGTATATCTCAGTGAGATGACCCTACCCTTTCGTGGTAGGTACACTAAGGATTTTTTAGACCAGTAATGCACTCAGTGATATGAACATTTAAGCAGTTGATGATCAACAAACAAAATCAGCATCCATCACTTCTTCAATCTCAACAGTCAACTACAGAAGTGGACCCAGTTAATTAAGATTGTTAGCAACGTTAACAATCACGACAAATCCAAAAATCGGTTTTTAACAATTGCAGTGAATGCTTTGGAAACACTTGTAAGTAACACTGATTCTAACGATGATGATATCAATCGGAATTCATTTTTTTGAAGACGACTCAAACTTCATATATCAAAGAGATACACGCAACATGACTATGTATTTTGTGCACATTAGCCACGACTTTTATCTAAATTTTCTTGTTCTCAACATATCTACCAAATTATTGTAAGATTAGAGAACAAACAAGTGGTATTATGATTTACTTATTAAAGAAACATTATCATCTTGTATATCCATACAACAAAATAACTGACAAGGTGAAAATAAAGCTAAAGTTATTTGTCAAGGGCATGGTATTGTTCGATTTACAGAAGATCATTCTAAAATAAACTACATGAATCTTGTGCACCATGCTTCGTTCTCTTCAAGGTTATGAGAATTCTTTTACTATAACGATAAAGTTAATTTGTTTTTAATTATGCCAATCTCTTTCCTGCTCCATTTTATTTAACTGTAAATATACTTATCAGTATTATTATTTTCAAAAATTTAATAATCATGTCTATTTCACATGTAATATTTTAAATAAAGAAAAAAATTGTGTTTATATTAATCGTATGACATACGTACACTGTAAAATAGAGAACACAGTTCCATTTTCTGTTTTATTCTTACTAAGATTATTTACACGTATTGCTTTTTGTTAGTAGTGGTTTATTGTTTATATACTACGTTTATCAGGATAGTAAATATAAAAACTCAACATATCGGCAAATTATCCGTCAGGGCAGATCTCTCAACATAACGGCAACTTGAAGGACACATAACGCCAGAGTTCCTGGTTTATAACTGCATTTTGTCGTTATTTTGACGTCAAATTCAATGTATTTCTTACCAGACCAACATAACGGTTATACCTGGTTAGCCTGGTTTATTATCCTATTGACCCTAACAGTTACATAACCCCCAAAAGCCGTTAAAACCAGGAACTCTGGCGTTATATATTTTTAATATGACGGTTATTTCATTTAGTGTGTCTTAAAAGCGTCTTTTCAGTCCCGTCAGTTTAGTACTAGGTAAATATCTTTTCAATCATTAGTTTAAATTTGAGAAAAGTAAAGTTGATGGGGTCATCATATGTATTTTAACATAAAAATGTGTAGATAGAGCGTATTACTATTTTATTTAAAAATGTACCGTGTGAAGTTTTAACTTTAAATTTCCTCTACAGATTATTCAAATACTACCTATCCTAGGATTCTACATCATTTCACATGTTTTTAACAGTCTTGTTTCAACAGGGCATCCAGAACCAATTGTTCTATCTACACAACATAAAACAATCAGTTGGGATATTCAGAGTTGCTATGACCAACACTCATAACCCGTAGTTCAAGCTAACTGCCATGAAGTAAATGATTGACTAAATACCCAGACCTGTCATTATGATTAGCAAAATACACTTTCTATTAGGTGGATATCTGGTCATCTATGTAGTTTTACATAAAAATACTAACATACTAAGAATATTATCGTTGTATTTAAAAATCTGCTTTAGAAGTGACTTAAACTCATTTCCTTCTATGTTGCTACTACCTGCATGTTTACCATGCGATAATGCCAGAATTGGCCCTGCATGATGTATTTCTAAATAAATAAATAAATAAATTACCATTAAGACGATCTATTAAAAGATATTATTCAACATCCAACAGGTTAATGATGTTTGTTGTGGGTTTCGAATTGTTTAGAAAACACGTTCTTACATTAGGCTCTGTGTCAGATAGGCACATAGTTTGAACAACGCCCAGATAACATTTATACAAGTATGAATGATGAAATGGAACCCTTTTAATATGTTACATATCCGAAAGGCAAACAAACATGCAACAAATTGCTTATCCGTATTCCTATAACTTCTGCAATATGTAAGGTAACAGGTAGCAATGAAACTGAAATGCTTTGAATGCTTTGTTTTCAACTCCATCTATATGTTTTGTATCTTCAAATTGCACAGAAATGTTGTCGTATATATACTTGGTGTTTCTATCACTGAAATGATTTCAGTTCGTTCAACGCCCATACCTTTTTCCCATATAACAACGGCAGTTTTCTCCTGGCAACCACACACAGCAGCCGGTGACAAAATATATTCAACAGTTATATGATGTCCTATAGCTGCTGTTGTATACTATGTTATTTTTCAAAAGTAATCATGGCAAAGAATAACGTGTTCATCAATTCATGTAAATATTCCTAAACATGGAAGTATTTCTTTTCCTGGGGCCATTGTGAGTTACTTTACTATGGATAATGGTATCCCCTATTTTATTTCTACTGATAAAATTCAATATAACTAAAACGTTGCTCTGGCAAACAAAACAGGCATTCCATCTTTCACCATACAATCTACTAACGGTAACCAGAGAAAGAAATTATATACCTTGGTGGGTGTAACAGTAAAACCCAGGTCACTTAGGTAAAATATTTATATTGGTATAATGCAATTTTATAATTTAATAATATATATTACACAATAGCTATTATTACAAAATAATATTTACTTATTTAGAAAATTTTGCAATCCAAAATAGGTCATACCGCAAAATAAGATTTTTTTAATAACGTTATTAAAAGTATTAGTCAATAATCTTCACTAGATAGATATATTTCAGAATAAATAAAAAGACAAAAGTCCATAACATACCAACCAGACCGGTTTCGTTTAATTTACTACCTTGTTGACAGAGCTTATAAAATCTCCTCTACTTGGAAAAGCTTTTGTAATGAATTAGATAATCTTAAGAAAATGTTTAGTAAAAATGCTTATCCCACTGATATTTTTGATTCTAGTGTGAAAAGGTACCTCAATAGAAGCTACAGTAACAATATTAAACCCAAACATGAAGCTAACAATATCATTGTTTTAGATTATTACAGTATGCTTTCTGAATCCTTTTGTAAAAAAATGAAGAATATTTGTAAAATGTATAATATTGATTGCAACATTATTTTTAAAACTAGGAAACTTTCCTCTTATTTTTCATTAAAATCTTTTGTTCCTACTGAATTGAAGTCTATGTCTGTTTATTCTTTTTCCTGCCCTGATGCTCAGGGTAAGCCAATGTATATTGGTAAAACCTCCAGACATATGATCTCTCGGATGAAGGAGCATAAGAGTAGAAAAGACTCCAGTATCTATTCTCATTCTCTTGAATGTAGTCATCATTTAAATTTTTTTCAAGATTTTAAAATTTTATCTAATAAGCGTAATGACTTTGAACTTAAAATTACAGAATCTCTCCTTATTAAGAAATTTAAACATTTTGTTAAATTTGAAGAAATTTTGTTGTCAGTTTTGGCTCTCAGATTGCACCCTGGCTGGTTTACAATTTATTTACCAAATATTACTAAATTCTATCAATATTTGCTTCAGAATTGACAGTTTTGTAAAAAAAATAGTTTTTGGTGCAACCTCATTTTTTTTCAGAGAGCCGTCACGTGACCCTAGGGGGTCGGACCCTAAATATTTACACTAAAAAGAGTTCTTTAAGCATGCCAAATTTAGCGAGGATGATAAATAAAATACATCAAACGATTCACAAAAGAATTGTAAACTGATTATTGTAACAGTTGTCATTCGTATCTGAAGATCTTCAAAATCTCAACATAAGCTTATAATCACATTAATTGCAAAAAGTGTCCGTTTAGTACGTCTTAGTGATTTCATGTATTTTTCCAAAATTTCAGTTTTTTAATTTTTAGAAATGTTTAGATCATACTACATATTATATTGTAATACTCGTTATTTTATATTTTAATGAATCTGATTGTGAATTTTAATCTATTGCAGCCTAATGTTATGAATTCTAATCGAGAGCCCCAAATTAATAACAATGAAACCATTGCTCCACAACATTCTGCAGCAGGAACTTTATCGAATGCCACGCAACCATTGATGCCACACCTATTAGAATCACAAACAAGTAAACAATAATATACTATAAATAGAATTTAGAAGTTCAACCATGAACAAATTTTAGACAATATTATAAAAACGCATATCACTTTAATACTCAGCTTAAAAACGCCTCATTATACACACAAAAATTTGACACTTGACTTTGTTTTGTATTTATTTTTATTTTTTGAATTTGGTTTTAATGAGCGTTAGTGAGATATTACACTGATTGTTGATGATAAAATTCCAATTTTTTAAACCAAATTGAAGCACAACTCGTTCGAAATATATCAAATTTTATTATTAATCATAAAATCAAAAAGTTTGTTATGCTTACTGCATAGATCCATTCAGTAGAGTCCCCTCTAGTCATTATGGCCATAGGTTCACTCAATATATTTTTTCTATGCTGGAAAAATATCGTTTGCAGAAGTTGCTTTGATTCTCTACCTTTACGGGAAATAGGTTTTTGAAAATAGTCAATTTTATTTTTAAAAAATGATTAAATACAATACTACTTGATAGTAATATACTTTAAAAATATTTAACGTTAGAAAAAATAACATAACATATTTCATAAAAACCTATTTCCCTTTGTAAAATTAACAGAAGTTAGTTGTATAAATTTGAAGTAAATCAAAGCAATTCTGGAATCGATATTTTTTAACATTGGAAAAATATATTGACTGACCCCACGGCCTATAATAACCCATGGGTGCACTTAAGAATTGTCTTAATGAATATTTACTCAATGAATCTATACATTAAGCATAACAAATTTTTGTGCGAGATTTTATGATTAAACCGTTATGGGCTCTTAGACTAAAGTTACCAAATGTTTCAAATGATTGAAAAAATGTATCAGATTATGACGGTACAGAATAAAATATCGTTGTTAATTTGTCAATGGCAACGTTTTCCTGTCACTCTTTTCAGGCCAACTGTTGAAGTATTGTCCAGAACAGATGCCACTGACAGTCCGTCCTCCTGAGGTCACCTCCGTCTTCAATTGTCCTCCAATTGTCTGTACCTGCCCTCACTGTATGCATGCCGCTCAATTTGGTGTTCCTCCTATTGATCATCGAGTGATTCCTTGTTTGCCATGGATGACTGGTACCAGTCAATCTCAACTACTGACAAATGCACTTCTTCATAACTCCATATACACAGCCCCACAACTCATTCCATCGCATCCAATGCAATATTTACCTTCGCAAATAGGCCCTTTGCCAGCTGTATCATTTGTACCTCCCATAACAAGGGTAACTAATCTATCAGAAGGTCAAACACCACAGCAGACTAGTTCTGTGCAATATTCGCCATTTATTTTACCTCAAGTATTCCCCCCTTTGCCACCGTTTCTGCCTCAAGTAATTTCACCTTTATCCGTACAACTACCAAATGTTGGTGTACTTGAGTCTTTCATAGACAAAACAATAAATGGTATTAATTAAAATTGATTGTTTTCCAATAGTACCTTTGTGGTTGAGAAATGACTTACATAAAGATAGTTAGTTCTCGAAAATGTCACAAACATTTTAGAGAAATTATTTTTGTAATTATGAATGTTCAAATAAAAACTCCCCATTTTTATTAGCTCTCAACACAAACTGTAAAATATATTTTTTCCACAAGCCGTGCTGATTCATACCATTATACATTTAGTTTGCAAAACAGTATTTCTAACAAAATGTCTAAGATTCTCATTTTTAACCCTTTTGATCAATCTAAGCTCAAAATCACTTGATCTATGTTGATAAAAAAAATTTAAGTACATTATAATAAATTATAGTATGTATACCCTTTGGTTTAGATTTGTTCAAAGATTTAAATCGGTTTATGAGTAGTCCTGCAGTATGGGAGATAATTTACTCTTCTTTGGTGACCACGAGAAATTACTGTTGTTTGATTATATAATTTAGAATTCAATTTTGGACCAGATGACAGCCACCTTATTCAGTATCTTTTTTATGTGTACCAAATTTATTTTTGAAATTGACCGATAAATTATCTGCCTTTTTACCAAGAACTTCTTTACTCTTCTTCACTTGTTACTTTCAATTTATACAATAAAATATTGTATCTATAAGGTGTTTAAAAAATGTCGTTTTTATAAAAAACAGTAGGCATATATTCAATTATCAAACAGATTCATAAGCAATCCTATATATGTATGTTACAAAAATTAACAAAGATATATGCAATAGTGTAGAGGTTCAAACAAGGTATTCCCTATTCTTGTCAATAATCTTATGAAGATCCTCATGAAGCGGAGTGAACTCTCTGTTCAATTTGAACCGACTGAATGATCAAGGTAATTATCCAAGAAATTTACAACAGACTGTTCATCGGTGAATTCAATGTTTGCTCGATGTACCTCCATATTACGGAAAATAAAATGATCGCACAGATTCATGTCTGGTGAATACGGGGGTTCAACAATTCTTCCGAAGTTGTTGTCTCGGAGGAAATCACTGGTCTCCTTGGAGACATGTGTCCGCGCATTATCGTGCATTATAGTGGTAGTTTCAAAATTTCTCTATGCATAGATTTTATGTTCAAATACATTTCAAATTTATACAAGGATAATCGTATGTCTACACAAAAATAGATAATAGAAATTCTTAAATTTTAATTTGGTATTTGCTTCAAACATGGAGAACGACATTTGTCTGAAACCCCCTATATCTTTGTTAATTTTTGTAACATACCTATGTATATAGGATTGCTTATGAATCTATTTGATAATTGAATATATACCATACACACTGAAAAAATTAACAGCAGATCCCGTTATTCTTATTCGAAATGAACATTCTTCCGTTATACTTAGTGTTATTCTTTATTTCTAAAAAACCCTATACAATGAAGTAATCATATTCTCTACATGTAGGTGTATGTATTCTATTTAAGTACATTATATAATAAAAATTTATGTATTACCAAAGGCCTCCTTCCCCCGAAATTCAAAATATAGGAGGGGGGGGGGAAGAAATGGGGTATGAAGAAAGAAAAAAGAAGGGAGGAAAGAACACAACGTTCAACTTGGCTTACTGCTGAAACATCTGCCTTCTGACCTTGTACATAAAGCACCTGCACTGGAGCACCCATAGCAATGCCAAAATCAAGGACCATCCATCAATTGCAAGACAAGATGCCATTATTTTGGCCCGATTGAGGACGGATACTGTCCCTCCTAAAAAGCTACAAACACCGATTCGGGAAGCAGACGAGGACACCTAATTGACTGCCCACGCCGTGAAGCCATACGCCGAAATGTCTTTATTAGCGCACCGAGGATCATCACCAGCGTTCATGTACAACAACAAGAATGCTTAATTCATCTTGAGGACCGGACGGCGTATATGACAGAGGATTTTGTCGAACCGGTGAAAGATCAACAACAAATCAACCTACTTTATATACTATTGTACTTATTAAAGAATTTGCGCAGTAGAATTAAATTATACACTGATAGATAAAGTGCACTACACTATATGTTGTCTTGAAATAAAGTTCATAATGCTGTAGTACGGTAGCTTCAGTGTTTTATACCAAGTTAATGAGAAAATATTTGTAAAGCGCATGGCAAGAGAGTTAACAAGTAAATTTCTGTGGGCATTATTAATTTTGATGAACTCAGCTTGGGGGGGG
>JAUYWI010061357.1:0-15842 GCA_034780595.1 Parotoplana pacifica | reverse complement strand
GGGGCCGCCCCGCCCACGGGAACAGACTTCCCAGACCAACCTACCCCTGGGACCAATAACCAGAATCCGAAATTCGCTCTAAATATTCCGACGGAACCGACTAATAAAAATAAACAGCCGTGGCTCTCGATCGGGAGGGCAGATACGTTGCTAAATTCTTTGCTCGCTTTGGAGCAATCAGATCTGGTGGAGGGGTCTGTAAGGAAGCAAATAACGGCGGCATAATTTCCACAAAAGTCGGGTAATGGGGAAGTGGTCGACAAATCGATGGTGGAGGGGCAACCTGTACAATTGGTTACACAGCACTTGGTGCCGGAAGCACAGGCTGACGAACTGGAGGTGGAGGTATCCATATTAAAAGCGTACAGCCCAGCATTCACGCTTGCTTGCTCAAGTTTATGATATGCCCGAACGCTTCACCGGTGCAAATACCCGTAGACATAGACGCTGACGACAACCAACCTCCTGTTGTGTTTACTGGTGCAAATGTCACGCCACCGGTAGATGCTTCTACATATGCTACGATTATGGTTCAGTGTCGTCAACAAAACATTACTGGCCTGGAAAACCGGGGACACGAAATTGTAACAACCCAGCAATCCACAACCGGTGTTGAGCTAGGCCGGAAAAAACTGTCTTGTGCACAACACTGGGCTCAATTATCCACATTTTGTTCTGTCAAAACGCACACCCTCGCCTCCACGTCTGCCGTTCAACCCTCACCAAAAAAAACGTAAAACAAATAATGACTTGTGCCGATCGCAACATTTTTTAGCAGTTTCTTCACCACACCACTAACGCTCGGGAAGATACCTAATTGGAACATGCACACTCGGCAAATACATTCGAAATCGTTTACCTCCCAACCCTTTAGACTTGATCACGTTAGGGTGCCATCAAAACTGGCTGAATTACTTTTTGAATATTTTTCACAAATTTATTTTTTGCTCTACTAGTTATAGATAAACGCTACCGAATGCTAAGTAAAAAAGAGCGTATTCAGTCAAATGATAGAAGCTGTTGTGAATAGGCATATAGATTTTATGACGGAGAAGTTTCCGGAACGGCCATTTGTAATACAGGAAGAGGCACCTCAAACATGCTGGCAATTCTGCAATCTGTGATTAAAAAGATGAATGACATGTCAAATGGAGCCATCATCACCTTCATTGACTATAGCAAAGCATTTGATAGCGTTAGCCACAATCAACTCTGGGAAAGCTTATCAATGTTTGGGTTCCCAACTCATATTATCAATTTGGTGAAGGCACTCTATCATAACCAAACCGCAAAGATTAGGTTGAATAATGATCATTTTTGAAGTGTTTCCTGTCGACAAAGGTGCATCTTATCACATCACCTTTTTAGTATGTACACTGAAGAGCTTATGAGAGAAGCATAAATCGAGGAGTTTGGCATTAAGATCTGTAGAAAGCAACTCAACAATGCTAGGTATGCTAAGGATACAGCTTTGATTGCAAGAAAGCAGAAAGAGATGCAGGACATGATTGATCAAGTAATTAATGTTGGAAAGAGGCGCTTCCTAAAAATTGAATGCAAAACGACCAAATGGTCTAGACTGAGTATGGATTTAGTCAAATGGGTGGCGCCGAGGCTCAGCAATGAGCATGTCATCATCATCACCTATTGTTGTATTATAGTTTATGTAATCATTAAGTACTGCTTATAGTTGTGCATGCGTGTTAGCGCAATGTTGTCGGCACAATAATTTGTTTGGTACTTGACTGAAAGGTTATTTTTCCTGGACGCAAAAATTGAACATTGATCACAAAAAATGGTCGCAAGAAGAGGAGGAAACGAATTTGTTGGATTTTAAGCAGAAACTTTATAGATCTGTTGAGTTAGCTAGAAATACCTTAAAGGATCTCAAAAGCAACTGAAAACAAGGTACGATAGGAATGCTTCTATTAAAATGTTTGAGATAGGTGATAAAGTATTGGTTCATATTCCAATTCAAGGAAATTGTTTGCAGCAAAATATTAAGGTCCATATGAAGTTATTAAGAAAGTCAGTGACGTTAACTACTTTATACGTCGACGTCCGAAATGCAAACTATCGTATCACATTTTTCGGGTTTTGAGTTAGATATGTCATGTTATTAATAATGATAATGTATATAGTGTATAAATTTCGTAGTTGTATCTAGAGTAGTTTTCAAGTTATCAGTAAATGCAAAAGTATCGTATCTCATTCTTACATAAATAGTAAACGAACGGCATACTATCGTATCACTAAATACATTAATGGGGTTGACTGTCTTCTACAGGCAAACTTAGGAATTCCAATTTAAGAATTTGAACCAGAACTTGAAGAAATGAACATAACTGATAATCCGATAGCTGATGATCAAAGTAATCGAATCAGTATTACTAGGAAGTCAAATAAACCATTGCCAAAAAGACTGAAGAAGAAAAATGAATTAAGCGAAGGCATTAGATCACAAAGACCAAATGATAATGAACGACTTTTAAAGAACGGTGTCACCATTATTTACCCAGAAATAAAACTGATACCACAAATTTTGAATGTTATAAAATTGTTGAAGAAACATTTCCTCAAAATCTGCAGGTCATATTATTCAGTTGATCTTGATAATAAGCGTTCTTTCATTAGACTGCATGTTAATAAATAAAATACTGCCGAGAGAAGAAATCCAGATTCAGGAAGAAATTCTACTTTAAAATATTATCTGACCGATAATAATGAAAAAGTACATGTTTGCAAACCATAGACATTTCGGACCAAGTTATCTACACTACCTTGAAAAAAATTGATCATCAAGAAAATACTGAAAATGAAAAGCGAGGGGGTAATCGTGAGTCAATGAATTTTGAAGCTGTAGAAAATACCATTCTAGAGTTTATTGAACTTATTCCAAAAGTTCCTGGACATTTATGTCGAAGTTTAGTCAACCCAGATAGATTGTATTTAGAAGATGTTCAATCCAAAGCAGAACTGTACAGAATATTTAAAAACTGGTGTTCGAAGAATGAAAAGGAATCGTCCTCAGATCGCCATTTTGAGAAAGTTGTTTTCAAAGATCATTTAATCTCTTTATTCAAACCAAGTAAAGATAAATGTTTACAATGTTCGATAAACTGAATGCATCTGAACTTGACATTGAATCTCAAGAGAAACATGTCAATGAAAAGGATGCGGTCAGAGTTATCCATAATGTTGCAAAGTGATACAAATTTCAAATATGCTAATTTTGATGTTCAAGCAACTTTACTCCTGCCTAAGTCTGAGAGTAATTCTTTCTTTAATGTCAGTAAAATTCACGTGAACAATTTTACAGTTGTTGAACCGGTTGGTCGCTTGACATATTGATACATTTGGGACGAAATTGATGGACGTAGAGGTGCTAACTAAATATGCAGTATATTGAATCTGTATATTGATAATTTAGATGAGGCTGGAATTATAGAGATTGTGCTGTCTTCAGACACATGTGGCAGACTAAACCGCAATAAAATTATGACATCATTTTTGTACAAGAAAGTACATAAATCAACTAATATTGAGTCAATCACTCAATTATTCTATGTTCGTGGTCACTCCCAAAAAGAATCTGACAATGCTTATAGTGGTATACGTCAGCGCAATACGATCAGCATGTATTACTGGCAATCCGTTCATGTTAAGCACCTTTCATTTCAACATTTTCTTGATTGGAAAAATGTTCAATCTGAAATTATGGAAAACACAAAGTTTTTGGAAAACAGAGAACCAATGAGTTGGCTTAAAATTCGGCAGCTCAATGTAAGCAAGAAGAATTCAGGATTTGTCAGTATTAAATGCAATACTACTGACAAATATTCTAAAATTCCTGTCAACAGACGGTTTATTCATCCATCAGAAATCAATCCCAAAAATGCTTATACACATTGCCAGGGTATCTCAATAAATAAAAAATGATCTGATAGATTTATGCAAGAAAAATACTATTCCTTCTTGGTGTCAAAATTGGTACTTTGATCTTACAACTGAAAACGATGTTTGGATAAATTGAACAATAGTTACACTAATAACATTAAGTTAATTAAAAACATTTTCAAATTATAATACTTTCACTATTTTATTTTTAGTCTCTATTTTACTGTCATTGTGTCATAAGAAGTTTGTTCGTTTGATATTAAAGTTATATCTCATTGTTTAAAACGTTATCTTTGTTAAATCTATGTTTTATATAATAAAACTTATTGATATATCAGATAATCTATTTTTATGCATTCTATCGTATCACTAAAACATGGTATCATAAATCATAGTATCCCACGAATATAGAAATAGAAAAAGGAAATGCAGACAAAAAAATCAATATTTTCCATAGAAATAGCATGAATATTTTTAGTGAGGTATATAAAATTGTTAAATGTAAAAAATTAAATCAAAATTATTAAACAGATACAATTATTTGTTTCTGCACAGAAATTATAATAAAATAACGAAAAACTTTAAACTCCATTTCTCAGCATTTTCAAAATCGGGGATACGATAGTTTGCATTTCGGACGTCGATATATTTTGTTATCTCAGTTGAAAAAAAAACGATTTTAAATTATAATTCTAAAGAGTTTTACATATAATATGTTTAAATGACCACGTATTTCTCGGCATAGCGCAAAAACAAATTTATCTCCTAAGATCTGTCCCACTAATATCGAGTTGTCGGTCTCTTTATTTTAGATGCCCCTGTATCGTGTATTTAAAATTCTGCGCTCCGAAATCCGAACACCCAGGGATGTTATGCCCGCCTAGTGTACTTAGCACCCCCATATGTTCTTACATTAGCCTCTGCAAACTATAGTAGGTATAATTGAAATCTTTGTCTCACTAACATCATTAGCCTCATTGAAGTAAGCATCATTAGTAAAATATGTTGCTTGACTTACACTGCCAGACTTTTCACTGTATTGTTAAACGTGTTCCATTCATGAGTATTATGAAATTCTGCCAGTTGACCATTGCTATGCATACAAGCTTGTTGTGCAGTATGAAAGTTTTTCTCTAAATTTGTTGCATAAAAACGTTTGTCTGGAAAAAGTGTAAATAAAGCCATTAAAACACATCACAAATTAATTTATGTATATAGAACATTTTATTCTAAAAATATGAAAATAAAATTTTCAGTAAATATGGTATGAATGAAATTTATTAGCTGATGAACAAACTCAATGATTCAAAATCAATTAAATCTGTTTGTGGTCTTTGAACATGAAATAATCCATATTTTATGCAATTCTACATCAATAAGATCCTGACATCAGTTCGAATGATACACAATCTAGGTAGTATTTTAACATACATAATTCTTACTTTCGGTCGTTTCACAAACCACTGCTTTTAATTCCGCACAATTGGTCTGTTCAACATTGGAATCCAAACTCATTTTAATACACTTGTGAGACAAAGTGGGAGTTGTGACAATCTTCATATAGGTCACGAGATGATTGAGGCCAACTCCCGAGCCCCTCCAAATTAGCATCGCATAAGCTATATTTGTACTTGCAATTTTAGTCGATTTGAAATTATGCAAACCAAACCAGGTCTCATTCCTAAATATCAAAGAATTATACTAATCGATTGCATATGAAATACATTTTTGATTAATTAAATTTATCATATTTATTTTTATAATGTACAATATTATCCAGAGTTGGTAAGGCAATACTCCCTATTATATAGATAATCCTCAGATAGGCAATACTCACTATCCCACGGTCCGCTTGAACTGGCTTTTAGATTAAAAAAAATTGAATACTCAAAGTTCTTTACTTTTATGTTAACATGGGTAAATAGGAATGTATTAAAACCAAAAATTTAAAATTGTTAGCTGGATTTTATGTTCAAAAAACAAAATTACTGCCAAATTTACAATTTAACATTGAATAACTCTTAAAATAAACATTTTCGAGCCTATAAATGTATTATCAACAAATAGAAATATGCCCATAATCTATGTAGCATATATCTTTTGACACCGATATTAATTTCTTAAATGTTTATTGATGGTACTAAATCAAAACTAAAGTGGTTTAATGTGATTCCAAGAACTATTGGAAACTATTTTGACAGGTCCTGGAACCAGATGCTGGCTTTAATCATTTTGATATCTCATGTGTTTAGTGTTAGGAACAATAGATAATATAATGTAACTTAATGAGCTAGTCGGCTGAAAGTTCATTGACATTAATAATGAATTTTTGTAACAGTTTCTTATTCCTACATGATTTATATGGTGAAAAATAACTATCAACCGCCATTTAAACATAAAAGTCTTAAAATGGGTGTGTCCTTTACAAAATAATTATTTGTCCGTTACGATGACAAATATGTTTATTTTTTACATAATGATATTTCATTATGTAAAAAATAAACAAAATAAAATCAAAAACATTTAAATTTAACAATATGTAATGAAACTATGTTTCAAATTTTAAACTTATGCAAATTAAACTTTTAGTAAGAATTAAAGTAGAAAATAAACTATAAACAGTTCCTTCAACATTTCGTCTGTCTCTTACGCAATTTATTTATGATAGTTTGTGGTGCAAAACCTGTCAAATAGTTGTTAGGATATCCGTATATAAAGAAGGACGAAGTATGTACAAACAAATAAGGGGTTTTCAGTTTTAAAATTCTTTCTAAGCACAAGAGCATAAACACACAAAAAATGTCTCTCCGATACTCCGGAATTACCTTTAAATATTGTTTCCATCTGCTTTGAACGCAGCCTTCCATATTTTTCACATACTTGAATTTTGATTTAATACATTCTTACTTACCCATGTTACATAAAAGTAAAGAAATTTGACTGTTCATTTTTGTTACCTAAAAGTCAGTTCAAGCGCACTATGAATAATGCTCATATCGATAATACTCACACATTAGATAAATACATTGATTCAGTCATTCTACTCCAATCCCAGTTCGTATGTGCCTCTGCTAAGCGTCCATTGTACTTCTGACAAAGTCGATTTGCATTCGCACCGCTAACTTCACCATCAGGAATGAAGAATTGGGGCTGAATATCTGAAAAGAATAGATTATATTCCTAGAATGAGTTGAAGTCGAAGCTGATATTCTTCTCTAATTCACTATAAGTACTGAATAACAGATATAGGTACTAACATATGTAAATGAAATGTTTTCTTTGTAATTACTTTAGTTTTAATGTGAATTTTTAGCTTATATAGAAAACTAGGTTATGATAACTAAAACTATTTAATATGTATAAACCATAGATATTGTATATTACTTATGTAAGATACAATATCTATGGTATAAACTTGCAAGAATAAGCAAATAGTCTTTAAAAAAACATTTGATTAAATAGTTTCTGTAGGTTGTTGTTGAGTGTTCCAGATATCAAGCCAAATAATAAAAACATAATCAGTCAATTATTACTCAGTTTGGCTAATACCAAATTTATATGTTTTGGGACAAGTAAGGAGAGGCCGCACTAGCTGGCATTTCCTGTAACAGTAGCAGAGTGGAGTCGAAGAAATCAAAATAACTACAACTACGAATGTCCAAGAAGCTAAGTAGTAACTGAAAACCTGGAAGAAATAGGGAGAGATTTTCTATTATGCAGAAGCAGCTGTGTAAGGCATCATCAATACAAAGACTAGAGTGTGTAAATTTCGCAAGCCAGACATAGTGTTTGCTCCCTTAAGTACATTTTAACTACTTATCAGACGGGTAGAAGGTAGATTTTGGAATCTGTTCACCAATTGCAAGGTAAACTGCGGTTTATGTAATCTGTTAGACACCTCCAACCCTATATGTTCGAATCGCGTGGGTAACTTCTGAACCATATTTACACAGCAAATCGGCTGCTCGTAGAAACATTCTTTTTCATTTTTCTTTATTTCTAGCGGGGGTGACATTACAGGCGGCTGATCAAACCTCATTTCAAGTTCTTTGGCTGAGATCGCACAAGGTGTGCACGTCATGCACCAGCAATACACAAAGCACTTTTGGAACCCTGTCCACCAGGTAATTGGAAAGTGCTCCACAGCTAGGCTGGGTCTCGAAATGTGTATTTACCGTTCCGTAGTCCAAGGCACTCACGGCTTCTTGGCAACATTCTTCTTCTTGACCTAATATTTTCGGCCTTGGTTGGGGCCATAAAGGCGAGTGTAGCAGCCAATCCCTTGTAAGTAGTTTTGCAGACTACCTGGATTCCAAAGCCACTCTACCAGGACTCCTCCAAACATGAGGCACAGTTGGACAAAAACTTCATATTCTACCAACAACAGATATACAAACACACATTCTTTAATCCTTCAACAATACCGAATTTCTGTTCCTGTAGATCCCTTCCACTCTGGAATTGACGGAAATGAGGAAGCTGACACCTTTGCAGGATACGCCACCATTCTCAATCAATTTAATGCCGAGTTTGGCTTTGATGTCATCAAATGCATGGCTCTCCGCTCCCAAGTTAATGTTCTACAAGAACCAACGCAAAAACTGCAACTGGCTTAAAGTTCAAAACATCACCAACCTTATTCCTATTACGTGCTTGTACTATTTTAGCAGGAGAGAGGCGGTTTCAATCTATAAAGCCAGTGTCAAAACCCTCACCTCCTCCAAGGCCCATCTTTCTGGTATCAGAAAATCTAAAGTCTCAAATGTTTCCAACTGCAATACGCCAGAAATGACCTTCTATATCATTTTCTATTGACCGCTCTACGATTATAAGAGAAACTACTATCCTGGGTTCACCGATTTCCGACAACATCTTTCAAGACAGACCCGTTAATCTAGCTCGGTTCCTGAACACGTTCGGGCAATACGACTGCTCGCACCAGAATCTAGAGAAAGAGAGAGAGAGCGTCACACTCCATGATATGGTTGAAGTTGTGAATTACATTTGGTACATAAGGGGCTAGGGGCTTCCCCAATACCGAATTTGTACTCTTTGAGAAAGGAGCAGTGTCCACTTTTGAGCTGGCTGTGATCAACTCCGTGTGAAAATTGTTCTTGATGTCAAGGACCATCAAGTTAGTGTAGGTATTGTGGATAATAACGTTTTAGAAGCGGATGTTTTGGTAGGCTTCTCATTTCTAATAGTGACACCGCAGTGTGCTAAAACACATTTAAATATATTTTTTTAAGTTATTCTTGGAGAGGGTGTCTTTTTCTAAACGAAATCACAGATCTTATCTTTCTGACACCATGAACTTCTTTGAGCTTAGCTATACCTGACAGGTTGTCGCTGCAGTTCCAAGGTTTCTGTGGAGTTTTGTAGCTTCAAGAAACCCGTAAAACCCATAAAGTTCAGCACGAAAACAGCCGTAAATTTCTCTGTTGGTGTTGAGGATATTTCTTCTACCAGCAATCTCTTGATACGTAGACCTTCCGAATTTACTGAGACCTTCATTTTTAGATTTCTGTCTGCAATTGACATTTTGTTCAAGAATGCTTAAAATAGGGTGTTTATTGCTTTTAAGAGTTCTTTAGGAAAGTTTTGTACTGGAGAATAGAATCTGTTCATTACGGGAGAGATATTAGTTTCTTCGATGCCAATATTAGTCGGGGTAGTGAAACCTAATGCCAAAGAAATGTTCAAAAAAGATCAAACAGATAACCAGAAAAAAGCTACTGCAGCCTCAAATTTCCATTAAATCGGCAGATGGAATCATCTTATATGAAGCCAAAGAAATTGCATAAAGATGGGAAGAATGTGTTTGTGACCTTTTCCACAATATCCTGATGAAGTTGAGAATTTACCCACAATAAGTACTCCCCACCAATCTTAAAATCAGAAATTGAGTAAACATTAAAATAACAAAAACTTGGGAAAGCAGCCGCAGTGGATGAGGTATACACAGAAATGCTCAAAGCTCTCGGGAAGATGGAGTCATATTAATTTAGAAACTTTTTGCAAGATATATGAATTAGGTGTGATTTCTAATAATGATATGTTGAAATCAATTTTTGTCACTTTACCCAACATTTCAGGCACTCTTGATTGTTCTAACCATCGCACGATTGGCTTTTACTATACTTTTACTAAAGATCATTCTTCAACGCATTGTACGACAGCTCTTACCAAAAATGGCAGACACTCAATTTGGTTATATGAAAGATCGCGGAATTACTAACGCTTTGTTCCAGATGAGAAAGTTGAGCGAAAGAGCCATCCAAGTGAATCATGATATTTCAGACAAGTATTTATACTACCTTTTTGGTAAAAATATCGTCATATAATTGGACAAGAAGGAATCATTCATTCTGAATGGTATTTCGTAGCAATAAGATCCGTTATGCTGATGACATAGTTCTCATAGCAACATCCTCTTTGATAAAACTGCAGATGTTAGCTATCAATTTTAGTCTGAAGATTAACTGTAAAAAGTCAAAATGCATGACTATCCAAAAAAGCTATCAGGCACCTCAATGTATTCTTAAACAAGATGGTGAAACGATCGAGCAAGTGTCCTGTTTTAACTACCTACTTCAAATGCAGGTTGTAAAAAAGAAATTAGAAGAAGAATAGCCCTCAGCAAGAACACCTTTATTAAAATGAGCACAATTTGAAAAGACAAGAAAGTTACTAAACCATTGAAAATCCAAATTCTAAAGAAATTTGTGTGGTCTGCCCTGCTATATGGATGCCAATCGTGGACTATTATTTCTCAGCCAAAACGTAATATTGCAGCTGCTGAAATGTTAAAGATCCCATACACAGACAGAATTCAAATGAGGACGTTCTTACTCGTGTTTAAAATATTGAGAACAGACAGCTCAAATCTCTTGGACATACGATCAGAAAAGTAGGTCTGGAAAAACTCAGATTGACTCGTAATATAACTAGAAGAAGAGCTATGGAAGGCAACGCGACACATTCCTAGCCAAGCATGGGATCTTCAACCTATCCGCAACCTTAGGAATGTTCTTCGAGAAGGAAACCGTTGGCATGACTTACGGCATCAAATAGTTCGTCAAAGATGACATCAGCTATGACATTTATAAATGAATGAGTGACCATGTTACCAGTAATGACTCTGGCTGCATAGTTATCTTCTTTCTGGAGCTTAATCTTGTTGGAATCAATAAAGAATGAGCCCCAGATCCCGATGCCGTAGTTCATGGCGATTCTGACTTAGTGAATGCAGAGATGCCAAAACCTTAGGCTTTTTGACTCCAGTTCATGCTTGAGAGGGCTTTGATTATATTTATTATTTCACAAGTTTTATTCGCTGCCTTAGAGGATTGATCTTTAAATTACAGAAACTGAACAAAGGTAATACAACTAAGGTGCAATTTCTTTATTGATAATTTTCAAAGAGATGTTATTTTATCATTTTCGATATATGGTGAGGCAAGAAATTCATATTTGTCAGTATTGATGTCCACTTCCCATTATGTGTGCCAATTGCGTGTAGGATCGAAAGCTGTTTGGGGTGCACTAAAGAAGATCGCCTTATTGGTCTGTATGTCATGAAATGCATGATCTCCGCTCCCAAGTTAATGTTTATAAGGACCAAAGAAAAAACAGCTACTGGCGCAAAGCCTAAAACAACACCAATCTTATTCCTATTACGTGCTTGGACAATCTTAGCAAAAGATAAGCAATTTCAGTCTACCATGCCCGCGTCAATAACCTCACCTCCTCCAAGGCTTATCGTGCTGGTATATGAAAATCCAAAGCTCAAATTAATCTAATTACAATACGCCAGTAACTACCTCTCACATCAATTTCCACTACCCCCTCTACGAATATGAGAGAACCTCAATCCTGCATTCACCGATTCCGACAATACCTTCCAAGACAAACCCGCTGACCTTGCTAGGTTCCTGTACCTGATCAGGCACTAGTCCCACGACTGCTCTCACCATAATCTAAAGCGATAGAGAGAGAGAGAGAGAGAGAGAGAGAGAGAGAGAAAACAGATTGCATTTTTCTTTCGGCTTCTTTGATGGTGTTTGTCCATGCCAACTCAACAGTGTCGTCAGTAAAGAGGGAGGAAATAACGTCAGACCATTTACTCATAAAGTCAATGTCCTTAACAAAGAAAAGCTAAATGGTGCGGTCTTGAACCGATCCTTTTGAGAGACCTTTTACTATTTACTATAGACATCATATAACTTGAGTCTAGCACGTCTTTGGTTAGGAAACGTTTTTATCAAGCTCACAATGCATTTCGAAATCTTCGCTTCGAACGCCTTCAAAGAAGAACTTATTTCCAAACTTTATCATAAGCTTTTTGTGAGATGAGGATGATTTTAAGTTCTCTCCATTGGTTAGAAACTACTTAATCATGTGACTGAAGTAGGTGCCTGTTATTGATAAGAAATTCAAATTAATGGTTGATGCTAGTGAGTTTTCTGTAAGAGTAGGTGTGTTTGTACAATCTTTTGATGTGGTAGATCATCGCCTATTATTCTAGACGCCTGACTAAATCTCAGTTGAATTATTCAACTATCTAAAAAGAATGCTTGAGTATTATTTTGTCTGTACAGCATTTTTAAATATATGTGTTAGAACAAATTTCTAAATCAACAATTAAGCAATTGTTGATTTCGCAAATTTGTTCTAACAGATATATTTCAAAATGCTGTACAGACAAAATAATACTCAACACACACTATCAATAAGCATTTGTTGCATTCACATCTCACTAATTCTAAACCTAAGCTAACCCAAATGATTGTGCTATACATAATCCTACACCTAACCTAATTCCTAAGGATAATAAACTTAAAATAAATAAATTGTGAAATCAACAATAATTGTTGATTTCGCAACAATTTTCCATAAATGTTGATTTCGTAAATTTGTTCTAACATATAGGGTGCGCCAAAAGATGTGCCGAATTTGACATATGTATTTGTAATAAAATTATCTGGTTGGAACCATGAGATTCTTTTTGTCTTTTTCTGCGGGATAATCACTAACGTTACCCGGCCTCTAGTTTGTCAATCACTCCATCATCAACCCGGTAAAGATTAATAAATTGTATTACAAATATGTCAAATTCGGCACATCTTTTGGCCCACCCTGTATAAGTAAGACAGCTGCATAGTCAATACTTATGCGTTACTTATATGTCATATAAGTGGCGTATAAGTAATTTTCACCAGGGAACGAAACATACGATTTGGCGAAACACAAAATCGCAAACGTATAACTTCAATAATGTGGTATATGTACATTTTAATATTTGGTACGATGTATCAATCGTTTATTTAAAATAATTTAGAAATACAAAAAGTTCATAGAAATCAATTGTTATACAGAAATCAACAAACTTGGTATAAAATACAACAGCAAAAAATCCGCTATATAATTTTTTTTAAATTGGTTTACAGAAAACAACAAAAGAAATTAAATTGGTATACAGAAATTAACAAAATTACTAAATGTTACACAGAAAGCAAAAGTTTAAGAAAACAGAAAAAGAAAGAATACAACCAAAGAGAGAACCGAACAAAATAAACTTTCCCAAAATAAAGATTTGAAAAGTGACCCTTTATCACTTTGATCTAAAAGTTCCTAATAAAAAATTCTTTAGTTTTTGTTGAGGAATTTTTAATTGCTAAGATGATAACCGATGCATCCTACTTGTCAAAATTATGGTCTTTTTGACTTAAATGGCTGGGAACATGATTGTCATTATAGAAGTAAGTATCATCTAAAACTTTTCCACGTGTAATATAATTAATTTTCGATCGATGTCCACAAATACGTTTATACAGTTACGTTTTAGTATCACCGCAATATCATAAATTATATTTTTTGCATTGAATTTCATAAATTAGATTAAAAGAAGAGCAAGATTTACCATTATGGACATAGTACAATTTGTTATTAATATTATCCGAATTAGATTCTAAAAAGAAAAGAGCATTTACAGTTTTTATGACAGCATTAGTGATTATTTATATATTATAGTGGTGACGAAATAAGATTAGAATGAATCAGAGCGTCACGAATAGTACATAGTTGTTTAAAAGCAGCCATTGGAAGTTCTTTAAAAATTGATTTAATTCTACAATCATTAGAAACAAATATATCAAACTGTTTAATAAATATTATACCAAGATTGTGAATATGAGGATGAAATGAGCAGTCGGTAGCCGAGTGGATAGCACGCTGGACTATGATCGGTAGGTACCCGATAGCAAACTTTCTGGTTATTTGGTAGACAGGATTCCGGGAAGTTCTCAGGGGCTGGACAACCCATTTCTGACCCACCTGATAAGTGGTCAAGGTGTCCCCATGGGAAGCGGTCTTAGCCCAAGAACCGCGTAGAGGTTGTCATCGTGATCGACGTGGCGTCCGTGGGTACTGGCTTAACCGTTTGTCTAGCTTGCAAAGAGCACACAAAATCCAACCCGTATCACAGCTGTAGGGGCTCTTAGGCTGTGATGGTCTCTAGTACTTCCATATAGCTCAACTCCCAGGCCAAGCAGAGCGGGAAGATGAAGAAGGATAAAATTGAACAATGCAAGAAACTCTATCATTGTTTTTATTGTTGTTTTAAAAAAAATCATTATAACAAGGTTCAATAGTTTGTAAGTTAAAACCTCTATTAATAAGTTGATTTTTCATATTGAGGGATCCTCTTTTATAATCATTAAGATCGGAACAAATATGACGGAAAACTATCGGCTCTTAAAATTAAATGGGCATCGCAGTGTCTTTATAAAAAAAGATCTGATTTAAGTTTACCTTTAAAAATTAAACTGTAATATCTAAAGAAATTAAGGCTTTTACCATTGTTAAAAATAAAATTCAGTTTCTTTTTTATTTTTATAATAGAGCTATGGTTACGCATGAAAAATTTCAAAGAATTTTAAAAGATTAACCTCGCCATGATCCCAGATAAAACTAGATGGGAGGTTGTTTTACAATGTAAAACTGATTCATTTGACAGTAGTTGCACATGTGTGGTGATTGATCCTTAGAGCACCCATGTCGAAATTGTGTATTGCCAGTTACGGCCCCACAGTACCTACTTATGTCTAACAGTTGCAGGTTGTCCAAAATTTCATTACCAAATTTGAATATTTTAATAAATAAATTTTGTGACTTTGTTTTTCGACTTTTATTTAGTTTGTACAAACTATTCTACAGCACCAGCTTTTATTTTCTCGTTGTCAGATGTTCTTAGAATGTTTGTTGAAATCGTATGTTGAAAGTGGGGGCACTTCCCTCACACTTGTTAAATGTGCAGCAGAATAAAGCATAAAAAACAGTTTAAAATGGAACTTTGTGACTTTGTTTGTCAACAATGTTCGTCTCGTAGAGGCTATTTTCCTACACCATGTTTTATGATTCTTGTTATCTAATGTCGCTAGAACCCCCAAGTCAAGATTGTATGTTGCTCCGCCACACACACCCGTAAAAATGTGGCTGGCCCTAGTCACAAAGTACAAAATTGACATTTTTGTTACCTTGTGCAAGCCAAATAAATATACATTATACACTCATTTTGGTATCATGGTTAGCAAATTTCATGCACTCTATACCAAATTTGGGATTCGTTTAGGTAATATTCGAATTAATCTAATTGGAGTAATGGAAGTTGAAACTCTAAACGCTTCGTAGAGGATGTCAATATTCTTCCCTTTATTAGATGCGCCATAGTCAAATATGGTGAGGTAGCCGCAAAGCGAATCCCATACAATAATTAGAAAGTGACCGCAAAACAATATTCACAGATATAGGACAGTCAATGACATCAAACTATTTAAGTAATAATTAAAGATGGTTCACATTAAGAAGCATAATAAATAAAATATGAAAATTAAAGCCTTATTGCTGATTAAATAATTTAATAAATGTCAAATTTTCGTGGTAAA
>JAUYWI010061346.1:0-15844 GCA_034780595.1 Parotoplana pacifica | reverse complement strand
TTTTTGTTTAATGTTTTATCATTCCGGGACATCAGTCTATCTCTCCGGGACAGCCTCTCATTTCCGGGACTGTCCCGTAGCCTCCGGGACGGTTGGCAGGTGTGATATTTTTAATTCAATGGACATTTTAAAACCACCTCATATTATTAGTCCAGACCCTACAGGGTGACCTAAAACAATAGTGGTAAATATTTGTTTCACGTAAAAATCTATTTAATTAAAAACAGTGAGAAGCGACGTATTTAACTTAATAAGCCTTATTAAAAAAAGATCTTATGAAATATCATTCATAAAAAATTACATCCCCATTCTTGGTCTCTGAATATTTTGTACAAAAATGTTGTTTTGGGGATTAAGTACCTATTTTTGATTCTAACATATTTAGTCACAAAGAATTCTTTGAATAGAGCTTAATTTTATTAGAAATCGAATGTTTTTTTATTAGTCTTTCTACATTGGAACTTATAATGCAATACAAGTCAGTTTTTCTCAAAACATTTGTATTCGTCTGAAATAAGTAAGTACAATGATAAAATTTTCACACAAAATTGAGAAGTGAATATTTTAATATGACTGACATTTTTCTTTCCCTTTTGTATTTTAAAAATGCATTTTATCATGTCAACCATTAATTTTTAGCAGTGCCCAAATTCTTCACAACTTGATTTTTTAGAGGACTATTCAGCCATGACCGGTAAGTAATTCGTTTGCTGATCAAAAGCAGTAAGTTGAACTTTCAAGAAATGCCCCCCTCTAGTTAGTTTTAAAACATTTAAAAGTGCAAAAATAGGTTTTTTCAAACAATTATAATATGTAGGTAATTTGATAATACGCGGTATAGAACGATACAAATGATACAATATCCATATAACGACAGTTTATATAATTTGACAATCATTAAGCACTGTATATAACAATAAAAAATATGAATTCAAATGTTTATCTTTTTCTAATAGAAATTAGATAATTATGTCATTTATGTGTTACAGGTGGTAGATACAGGTTTTGACTACGTATTTCTGAGTCAAAAACATTATTATCAACCCCCTGTAAAACACAAAAATTGATATAACAAACAAACTTGAAACATTCTTTTTATAAAGTAAAGAAAAAAAACAGATCAATGATTAAGTTCTCTCCTAAGAGATCATTGAAAATATAGACATCATACTTAAATGTAATTATTAAAAGTAGGAAATCATTTAACAGAAAACAGACATATAATATGAACAACTCCAGTGTGCCACATATAAAACCCATTTGAAATACCTTATCCTTTCGCATTAATTTTCAAATACTTTCGACAGATGTTAACTACTTATAACCGGCTGCAACATCATATATCATTATCATACATTTATCCATCGAATCATATTACATTTTTTAAATACATACAAATAAGCTTTACGTAACTATCCAGCAGCCAATTCAAAAAATTTCTTTCCCAATGTTGTCATTCACATGCCTTAGGTGCATCATTAAAACAAGTTTATGCTATATACAAAAGCATAAGATCACTGCAGGATCTTTAGCAACTGCACAGAGAAAACTTATACAAACACAAAAGTCATGTTCTTTTTACTAAATAACAAACAATAAAGCGAATAAGTATAATGTTCTAAATATGTAGCTATTGATAAAACATTATATACATAAATTTAAATATAAGTAGCTAATTTCTATTTAGTGTTGTCATTTAATAATTTATTCAAAATTATTTTTTCATCAAACGCTAAACACAATCGCCACCAAAATAAGCATTATGTAACTATACAGCAGCCAATTCAAAAAAGGAAGTGTCTATTCGGACGTACTTCCGGAAATATTGAAATTCTTGCTTGGACGTACGTCCAAATGTTAAAATCAAATCCAAGGCACTATCCTTAGGGTCTGTTTTTTCTTGAATAAGTTATTTTACTACACTAACTTATCATTAACACTTCCATTTAAATAACTTATTCAAGAAAAAACTGACCCTAAGGATAGTGCCCAAGTAAGAATTTCAAAATTTCCGGAAGTACGTCCGAATAGACACTTCCTTCAAAAACTTTCTTTCCCAATGCTGTCATTCACATTCCGCATGTGCATCTTTAAAGCAAGTTATGCTATGTACAAAAAGCAGGATCTTTACCAACTGCACACAGAGAAACCTTCTCTTTGTTACCACAAGAAATACTGCAATGAAAACCAAACAAATTGTTCATTTTGAGACGTATTCAGTGATACTTTAGGTGTAATAGTGAAAGACATCCATTAAAAATTGACATATATTTTTATACACCTTTGATCAACAAAAAGCATAAAGTAAATTGCTTGATTAGCTTTTTAAAATAAAAATTCAACTTTAGAATCTTAGATATTTTCTTAATTTCTAAAATTTAGAAGTTGTATGTCAAGTTTTTGAAAGCGCTTATGAGTATAAATGCTGCCTCTACTGCATCGATAGTCGATGTCGCAAACAACGCTGCAGTGTGATCAGTACGATTGAACATCCGGTCAATTTTTCCCCAGATCGGGAACAACATCTGAAAACCCCTTCATAAATCCAGACATTCTAGTGGAATGCCATCCCACTGCGTCGATATGAAGGAACTGGCCAATGAAGGTCGTTAAGAACTGAATCAAAATACCATACTGACACTAATCCACTAACAACATACCGGCAATTGCACTATAGATACAAAAGCAAAATAAGAATTGAGTGCATTCATTGCAAGATGGCACTTATTAGTGGAAATGTCCAAAGCATCATGGAGGCCCTTCAAGAGTTCAAAATAATTGCTGAAGTTCTTTCAGGCACTGACATTCTAACCGGTCAATTAAGAGACCCCGAACTCAATGCGATAGGCAACTGAAGTAAGTTTCTAGCTGCACTTATAATAAGACATTATTTTCTTCTTCTTCTTAGGTCTCTTAATTCTGTACAGTCACTAATACAACAACAGTCGAATGGATCTCAACTACGGATAAAACTCGAATCATGCTGAAAAACACAAATTAATAGACACATACTTATCACTACCAGATTGTATTGTCAATAATTAATGTTCAGCAAATTATTTTATAGGACTAGCCGGTGTCTTATAGCCGTGAATTATAAAACCTTTTTTTTCAGTATCATCACTACCATTAATCACCAGACAGTCATTACAACAAAGCGTCAATATATATAGACGTCAGAATACATTCTAAGGTGTGAACCAAATGGAAAACACCTATTTAATGCACTTAGTGAAATACGCCGTAGAGCATAATTTTCGTATCGCATATAATTATGTTTTCACATTACAACATCGCTTTACAAATGTCTTCACATAATAATTTCAAAAATATGAGTTAATTTCACCATAGATGAAAAGCCGTTTCGAAAATAATATATGCAAACCATTGTCAAACGTCGGTTTGTAAATTCTCAGGAACATGCTTATTTGCAGAATCTATTAAGAGGTACAAACAAACCAAAATCCAACGCGTTCGAGTGACAGGCAATGTACATACAATACTATCATCCTCTTCCAGAGCACTTATGGGTTCCTTGTACAGCCCCGCTAATTAATAACGCCGCCCCCTATCTAACTGCATGTAAGTAAGCGTTTTATGAAGATTGTCACATTAAGACAACTTTTTGAAAGAAGTAGCCATTTCAAATCTGAAACCCAATGGTTTTGAAGAATATTCTAAAAGTGAAAGATCTGTGATAGACCCACTTCATTTTTTTCTTTTTCAAAGGTTTTAACTTTGAGGAAAAGGTTTTACAAAATAACAGTCTACCGGAGAAAATGAAGTGAGATTTAAAATGGCTATTTCTTCCAAAACGTTGTCTTATGTAATGTGACAATCTTCATAAAACACTTACTTAACATGCCGTAAATATTGAGGGGCAGCGGGGCTGTATCTAGCCTACAATTTACAACAAGTTTATTAAACCTGGAAAAGAGTAGACATATAAATAGAGATACTATCTAAATAAAAATGAAGATTTAAGTAGTGAACATGACATAAAATAAAAAGAACATTAAATGATTAGTATGTATTTAAACCAGTATTTCTTCCAGGAGATGTTTGAAAATTATCGTATCATTAATTTTATCCATTACAAACAGTCATTGAGAATTGGGGCCGATCGCTTTAAAAAGGTCGGGAAGCACTGGCTTAAATTTTCTGACACCAACAATGAAATAAATAAAATAATAGGAAAATCGGTTTGAAAAAAATATTCTGATGAAGTCACAAAAAACCTTTGGGTCTACTAAAGACAGCGTAGCTGAGCTAGTTATATAAAAGGAGTCCAACTCGATCAGCCTTGCTGTTTCTGGCTCCCTGTTAAGCACATATCTATGTAAATGTAAAACTTGCTTAAATAAATAAACTTATTATTAGTATAGTTAGTAGGGCTGAAAAATTACGTATGGCCATAACAAAACCAGAATACTTTGCGAATAAAGAAACCAAAATAGAAATAAGTTATCAGGCAACTATGATCTGTGATAGCGACAATGATTGGATAAATAATTGGTAATGATGAAGGTATGAATATGTTAGGCTACTGCTTTAAAAATAAGTAGAACGCATTGATGCTTTAAACTCTAGAAGTCACACCAGCATTTATATATTTTTACATAAATAAGGTATCACATAACTATAGCATTTTATACAATGACATTTTTCCAAATAGAAAGAATCAAATAGAAACTTGTCCATTTGTGTCAAATTAACCCAATTTAAGCTAAATTTATATAATAAATATTTTTAAAGTAACACAGTAACACATACACCACCAAACATTATCTGAAATGCCCCAAGTACAGTGTATTTATTCCACACTCAATATCGGTGAGTACTTTAACTGTGTTTCGGTTAAATAATTCACGGGTGTCCCGAAAGTCATTTAGGTTTAATAAAAATGCACTATAAATTATTTGGTTATCATTGATTATCGCCACATTACCCCTTGCTTCACAAATGTCAGCAGGGAATAATACTATTGATGGCCAAGATTTCATCTTTAATTGTTATGCCTATGACAGGAGAAACGCCAAATAAGTCTCCTGTTTACTACTGGTGGTTATGGTCGAGGTTTACCTCCATCCCCACATTCAGCAGCGTCAAGAATTTTTCCAAACTATTATGGTCAACAATATCGCAAGCTTTCAGGAAGTCTACAAAGGTTCATATTTTACTGACCCACGTGCCATATGTTTGTAAAGAAAAGGCAACAACCTTGTCAATATAGTCAGATCAAGCAACAGAATCGGTACACGCAATCTTTCGCAAGTTTAGAGAAAGACTAAAGTTAAATTCAAGCTTTGTACGATTCAATTGTTGAATTTAACTGCTTCCATCTTTAGTCACTATCGTTTTGACACTAATTTGTACTCACTATTGCTCAGCAGTTTTAATTTTAAGTTATAAATTTCGCTGATTAATAAATGTATTTATGTACATTTATGTATCTTCCAAAGTGCGATAAATGTTTATATTATTCTTCAACATAAATAAATATACATATACATGCATATTATATAATAAATACATTTTTAATGTAATCCACAAAAAAATGGCAAAAATCGATATATTTTACTAAAGTTATTTTTAAACAGCCCGATCAATTTGGCTAAAATTCGTTAGAAATGGCAAAAAATCGATTTAGAGAACGGCCGATGAAAAAAATTTAATAGGTAATGTGGTGAAAATCAATTAAAATCAAATAGTTTTTAATGCATTTTTGTGAAACTTAAATGACCTTCGGGACACCAGTGAATTAAATAATATGCATAAAATATTGCAGTTACATGCATAACATGTAGAAGTTATGAAACACAGATGCCTAGAAGAGTGTGCATCTTTACCTATGCTACTAACTTACCAAATGGTAAATGAGTCCTTCACTCATTTACCATTTGGTAACGAAGTAGTAACTTAAATGACTTGGATGGGGTACTTAACAAATCCCCATCTAAGGACGCGGTTGCTACAGATGGAATCCCTATCTTTGGGTCAAACATTTTCTAACTACTCATACGAAACAGATGATATTTATATGATATGTATTTTGCCCAAATTATGGAAATATATATTTTACAATACTGACATAAATAAAAAAGAAACTTGTACATGGGTCTAAGTTATTTCGAGTAGATTGGTTAGTGGTGTAAGTGTTAAAATTGATGGCGGTGCTGGTGGAAATGAGGCCAGATAATGTTTGGGCATTGCCAATAAATTACCCAAGTTATCAAAAACATAAGGATTCTTCATTGCCCATACAAAACAACAAAAATTAATTACTCATAAATTTGAGCCAATTAAAACAGAATTTTCAAAACCAAATATCTAAAAAATTAACGCATACATTTATAAATAAAATAAGAAAAAACCAGATATCAAAATGACTTCGCGTAAAAAGAGAGGAACTCAACATATAATAATAAAACAAAGATTGATTATCAGCGTAATCTTCTATGTATATTCAATAATAGTTAGGTAAAAAAATAGGGCAAATGTTTCAAATAATTGAAGTTCATATTCAAATCCGAAAATAATTTCAAACAAATGGTAGGTTCAGTTAAAATAAAATTAGTTCATGGTAAAGAATAACCCTTATTGATTAAAATGATTCCTTAATTTGACAGTAAAAATTCCTCTTACCTATTGAAAGGATATATTATGAATATCGAAGGATGTCGTAATTTGACTAATTCAGTTAACTTCTATTTTTGTATAGCTATTTCAAACAAATTTTTCACAATTTGTCATATTATAAGTGTTTCATATTCATCAGATTCCATGGTATTAAACGTTTATTAAAACTTTTCTCCAATAAAAGATGTAGCAAGTTAAATCTTCCAGTTGAAACTAAGGACAAATCTTTGCTCTCAGGACCCAGAATAATTTAGTGTTCAGGTAATCTGAGGAACAGTTGGTCGATGTTTACTGTCCCAAAAGTTAACAATTAGATCTGCACGTTTTTCGTTATCTGCGTTTCTCAACATATTTTGATGAAAAGTATCAAAACCCCATTGCTTAGCACACTCAACCATTTGTTCCGTGGATAACTGGCGTAGCCTCTCTTCCTTCTAAAACAATCATATTAGGTACTTCAATATACAATATTTTAAATACACTAGCTCTGCACTGAAGTAAAAAAATGATTAATGTTTAGTAGATTTACTGCAAATATGGCATTATTTAAGCCTTCCTCGGTACCTGGGGGGGAGGGGGGGGGGGTGATGACACACGCCTAAGGTTTTTCAAAATTGCTGGAAAACGACAAAACCGATTTGTATGAAATTTAGGAATCTGCACAAAAATTTTGTTGCTAATCTTTTGGTATAAAACTATTTTTGATGTGACCCCTCAAGGTCACGTGATGGCCATCTGAAATATGAAGTTGGGCCAAAAAAGGAAAAAACTACTTTTAGCCAAATCATCGTTGATCATAGAAATGATCAATATATTGTTATTGTAGATATACTGTAAACACTACATAGTATAATATGTATTGTGGGATTTTGAACATATTAATTTTTGTGACCTGGCTGCAACCAGAGAGCCAAAAAAACGATAATTTTTATTTTTTTTAATTACAGAGAGTCCATCGATTCAATTTTCTTAAAATTTCTGCAGTTTGGTCCTTATCTGATGTCTAACCAATGCTGAAAATGTCATTGATCTAAAAAAGTTATGAACTTTCTTACATCAATAATAATTGCCCACATATGAAAATCCCATATATTTAGATAGAAAAAATGGGAAATTTAATTTCCAAATAAAATACAAATGCTTCATTGAAATAACTTCCTATTTGGCTTATCTAGTCTTTATCTGATATGTTATTAGTGTGCAAGGTAAAATGCCATCGCCTTTATGCAAAGTCAATATTTGGGGTCCACTGATTTTGGGACTAGACCAAGCTAATGCATTAAAAATCAAATTTTGTGAAATTCAATTTTATGGAAGCGAATTATTCCAAAACCAATAGAAATGACCTAGAAAATAATAATAGAGCCATTTATATGTGAGCAAATTCATGTTTTAAAAAATCAATTCTTATGGAACTGTTCCAGTATGCTGGGCCTTATAGAGCAGCAACCATAAAAGTGAGGCATCCGAATTCCTAATAATATGGACATTACTTCTAATACGTTCGTAATTCTAAATATTAAATTTGAGCACAATAGGACGGATCGTTTGGATTTTAGAACCATTTAAATAATTTTAGTAGAAAAATCGATTTTTTAAACAAAAGTCGATTTTCAATAATTATTCGAAAAAGATTTATGAATTTCTGTTACTGAGTGCCTAGTGGACCTACACAAATCGGACAAACTTTAATTTTTGGACATGATGGCGTCATCGGTCCCTTATCGATTTTTGTATGTCCATGAATCTTCCCAAAGTACCAAATTTCAGCCCAATCCATCCACGGGAAGTATGGAAATCCTAGCCCGGTAACTACGCATATATAAAAAATAGGAATCTACCAAGGGATAATATTCAGGACTTTTAAAAATATTAATTACCAGAAAATATGAATGCCAAACACAATATTATAGGGCCAACTAGCTAAACCAGAATTGATTTTTAAAATAGTTCATGTTTTTAGAGTGGAACCATTACTCCCGAAGTCAACTATATAAAAATGCAGCCTACCAAGGACGAGTGGGTTTAATATTTGCGATATCGATGGCTATTTTTAGCACATAGAAAGTGTGTGATGTAGAGATTCAAATATAAAATCATAGACAAAGAAGTATTTGCAAGATAAATAGAGCGCTAGTTCAAAATTAGTTCATCTCACAAACCCTGTTCATTGTCGGTCATGTCATTGGGGGGACGCTGGATTATAGAAGAATCGTTTATGTTATGATGTCAGACACCTTATAAGAGATGTCCGTATTTCATTCCAATCTTCAGTGAGAAAGCAGGGACATACTAAACCAGTATGTCCCTGGAGAAAGAATTCTGGTTGTTCATTTTGAAACAGGCACCAGCCATACTGAACCCTAACTGTTTATTAAGTTTTTAGCATAAAATTTAGAGTAGACAAAATCTGTACAAAATCTGCTAATAAATTAAGACGGTAGTATTTTATATCAAAACTATATTAAACTTGCATGTTTATGACAGTAGGTGTTCGAATTGTTCACCATTGAGTTCAATGCATTTTTTTACTTGTTTTCTGATGGCTGTTTCAACACGGTTAAGCATGTTGGCACACTCGAATCGGATCCTCTCTTTAAGTTTGTCGATATTTCTTTCACGTTGTCAATACACGACAGACTTCAAAAAGAAATCAAGAGGCTGACTAAAAGATGCTGCTCAGGTTCTTTCATCGGTCGAACAGCTTGGTCTTCCTGGACGGTGACTATCGTGGACACTTCCACTTTCTTTAAAACGTTTGATTAACCTGCCCACTGTGCGCTGATTAATTGGACGTCTATTTGAGTGATGTTAGTTAAATTGTTCTGCGACAGATCGGTAGAAGCACCATCACGTCCGAACATGAAAATTAATTCCACTCTTTCATCTTGTGTTAATTTTTGGCTATCACATTGATGTACGTACACCATGTAAGGCAAAAAAACGTTATCAAATGACAATTCCTGGAATTGCTACATTTGGAAATTCCAGCAATTAATTCTTGGAATAAGGCTATTTTAGATCTACATTTATGGATTGCATACATCCCATGAAAATTACCCAATTATCTTATACTAGCAGTTTTTGTATATATCTCCATGGGGTGCAACTTCTGCTCCACCTCGTATATTTTGAGTTGCAATAATTTACAATTTGATTCTTAACTAAAATTACTTTCTTATCTTACTAAAGTACATAATTAGTAGGTACGTTTTTTGTATTTACAAAGCCCAATTACTTTTACATATAATATAAAAGTAATTCAGCTTTGCTTTAAAAACAAAGAGGTACTAAATACCTTAGTAGATAAGAAATTAATTTGAGTTAGGTTTAATACAAAAATGATTGATATCATACACACAATATAAAATCAATCATTAACTTGGATTAAATCTAACTCAATAGAATAATTTGGAAAGTCCAAGTTCATTAACTCTATGCTATAAATATCGATGTAATCATTTTATTTGGTAGGTACTTAGCCACGGTCAAACTGTTCAAAAAAAGTTTTGTCGATAAAAGGCTTCGCTACAAAGAACTGGTGTCTGTTTCACAGAATTTTCTTTTCCAGAAATCCGTTGGCGATGATTAGATGCCGAAGTCTACAAGTAACAGAATGAATGGAAGTCATTCGAACGAGCGATTCTACAGTCCAGCATGTCGATTGATGTTATAGTTTATATGGAGACATCATTCGAAAGAAAAACTAGAAACACACTGGTACAAAGCTTTTGAGGCTGAGTGTGAAACAAATAACTAGAAAAGGAACAATCAAGTCATCATCAACCAACTAAGTAGAAGTGTCCAGTCAACAGGAAGTACCAGTATGACACTGGCAAGGAGGAGGCTCAAGGATGAAGATCAAAACACAGTCATAAAGAAATTAAAATCAATGCCAAAATTCCTCAAAATATAAAGCAGCCAATCAAACTTACCGACTGTGGCTGAATAATTGTGGCTGACGTGCTAGTACTAACAACATTAATACTTGTAGCAATCCCACTGTCAAACTAAAATTAAAATATTTAAAAAAAACTTTAGATGTAGTGTTTATCATCATTATAGCTGATACACTAAAAAAACACCCAGATGAAAGTAACAAAATTAAAGCGCCACATTTAAAGCTAAAAAAATATAATTCTTACTTCTTCAGTATCACTGACATTAACCATTTCAAACTCATCCTCTCCATCAGTTGTATCGTCATCATCCACGTCCCCATCTGAATCTTCGTCCGGTCCAACATCTTCAGCTCCAATTTGGCGTAGAAAGTCGACTGCATCATTTGAATTCGCTTCTATTGCAACTCGTAGAGGTGATTTGTCAGCCCGGCTAAGAGCACTAAGATCAACTGATTGGTAAAAAATAACAAAACAATGCAATGATTGGCACTCAATGCTAATTCACTGGTTTATCCTACAGCTTCAATATAACTAGACAAGTGATTGTTTTACAATGCAAAACTAATTCATTGACCAAAACTTCAGCATGACTACGTGCATTCTTTAGTGTCCTTGGCACCCATAGGTAGCTAAATTGTAAATTGTCAGTGGAGTTAACATAACAGACTAATGGACCTATTCACAAAAACTTAAACTCCATCGAACAAACAATAATTTGTATCCCTTATGATATCAAAAATGCTTTTAAAAATGCCTGCTTGATCTTTTCAAGGTACCTGAATACCAAATGTTGGCCTATCGATTCATGGGAATTATGATTATCCCTCTTGACCACTGAATGATTTTTTTAAATGTGATATGCAATAAAAGTAAAGGCTGTTATATTCAAATAATATAAGATCTATTGAAATAAAGATATACCTAATTTAGCAATGTCCAAAGGCCACCATTTTTTGTAATAATAAAGTGCAATAACGCGAAACAAATCTTTCTGGCGAAGTTTTGATAAAATAGACTTCAAAACACAGCAATAAGACTTACGCTTGTCGGATTTTGTTAATTCTTTAATTAAATGAATTCTGTTAAAAATGGCGGCAACATGCAGTGGCGTTTGGTTGTTGTGTTGGTTTGGAATGTTAGGGTTCGCACCAGCGTCAATCAATATGCGAACGGCTTCAGAACAATCAGTTACGACCGCATAATGGAGAGGCGCTTTGTGACTTGAGTCATAAGAATCAAGCAGATAGCTTTGGTTACGTTTCAGTGCTAAATTAACAAAGAGAACAGAATCAATATATAAAAGCTTTGACCTATGCTATAGTGTACTTAAAAATCCGTAGATTAAATTTCCATGACCAGTTAAAATAAAAATAAAGTTAATGACATTTCACATATGAACAGTTACAAAATGTTGACGGGGCTACAATAAAGCTTACCATATTTAATATAAATTTTGAGAAGTTCAGTACGATTCTTTCGAACTGCGAAGTGAATAGCATTGTTTTTGAAACGGTCTACTATATCCAATCTAGCTTCATGTTCCAGCAAGTATTCGCCCAGTGTTTCCGGTATGGATTGTGCATGCGGCAGCAGAATCAGTGGAGTGTGACCGGATAGATTTGGTTTGTTAAAGTAGGAAGGGCTGTTCTTGGCCAATATGCGAGCTAGACGATAGGCTCCATCAGGATTATCTTTCAGTATCGCGTTATTCAAAGGGCTAAACCAAAGAATAAATATTTATATAAAAATTTACATAGACAATCCCGATATCATATTTCTACCCACCTATCTCATTGGAATATCCAATACTGTCAGGCATATTCGCACTATGTCTCAAAGATGGCTCCTCAACAAATGTTTCCAACTGTTAAGGTCAATCATGCCGGTCCTCTTAATGCTCCAAAACAGTCCTAGAATTTACTTACACTAGCGACCCCCACCCTCTTTGGAGAGCAAACCTTACAGTATACAATATTTTCACATATTTCACTAAATAACACTGATTTTCAAGGTACTACCGGGGGCACAAGTCTTTGCGGATTTAAAACTGTATTGCAATGAGATAATGTATGTAAAATAATGTATTCAAGACCAATCAATGTATAGTATTACTTCTATGAAATAGTCTTTTATTGTTTCAATAGAAATTTGAATTTAAATTATTGAAAAACTGAACAACGATATATAAATACAACAATTAGTACAGCATTAGGTACATAGTTAAAATCATTTAGGTAATACACAATAGAAGAGAAAAATTATGCTACATCCTTGTGCGATTGCCTGGGTCTACTATAATTAACGCTATTTATTTAACTAAACATGAAAACACCATTTCATTACCAGCATGCTTTTTTCAATCCTAATCTCTACTGATGAAGGGCTAATACACTGATGGATATTTCTGCTAATATTGATGTTTATGAATTATATTTATTTTCATAAAATTTTAGTACCCCTAGGTCAGAAAGAGATATGTTAGAAGTAAATAAGCTAATAAAAGACGGATCCAAAAAAACAAGGATGTAAATATCTAGAACTATATTTGGCTCTTGAAACTAACCAAATTAGGTACTTAAAGACGTGTTTCTATTTATAAATGAATGTCATATGTAACCATCTGCAACTTAACCTCATTTTAAAAATGAAGATCTCAAATCAATCCCTATAACAGCGGCTTATTTTCCAAAAATATTTAAAAAAGTAAAACCAATAATTGGATGGCAATAGTCCATCAAATTTATCAGGTTAGCAGAGAAAAATAACCGATTTATTGTTAAATAAACAAGCAGATTTTATTAAAAGACCAAAACCAAGTTATGGTTTGTGTCTAAAAAATGTGATATCTGAAATGTAGTGAAGTAAATTTTAAAAGATTAAATTATACCTGCATAAAACGGCATTTAATCAGTTTTCTACAGGTTATAAAATCAGCCCTGTTGCGTCATGAAGTGGGCCCAAATTACTAAAAAAATCATTTGATTAATAAAAGTGATTTTTTTAGTTTCAGTGATTTTTAAAATTCAGAAAAACATTTTAGCAATAGATTTTTCAAGGTAGGTACATAATCCAAAATTCAGTCGAATTGAAAAGTAAAAAAATCATCTATAGGGAACAAACAACAATCCTCACTCCATCCAAAAATATCGGGACTAGGTATACATATAACCCTTTTACCTTTCGAGGTGTTTCTGACATTCTCTAACATTCTCTAGCATAAAAGTAGGAATAAAATAGTGGACCAGAGAAAAAAAAGAAAAATTTGAAAACAATTAAACTGGAAATTAATGATAGCGTCATTAAAAAATAATTTAATTGACAAAACTGTCAAATGTTACAAAAATGTATAAACAATCACTCATTCTCATTAATAACATAAATTGCTTTCTCCACATGGTTCCACTTGGACTGAAGTTTTTGGATTACCTTTCTGTACCAACTGGCTAGAATTTCCTTCAAAACCAGTTCCTCATCAAGTCAAAACGTTTTCTTTGCTAAAATATTCATCTGACTGAAGAGGTCGTAGTCAGAGGGTGCTAAGTTTAATCAGGAACTGGAACAAGAAATCAATAATTGCCCACATCCTCACCAACTGCCCTGTCATCCACAACTTTCGCTGCAAATACCTTACCTTGGCCCACAACTCACCCTTATGTTCTGCACTCTCATCCGAAAAAAGCTTACTACTTCCTGAATGAGCTTTTTTCTTTGGCCTAGACACATATATCATACAGCATATAACGGGTATTAAAAATAGACCAAGAATTGAACAAAACACTTACGTATCGCCCATATCATCCGTTACAGTTAATAAAAATGGGATTTTATTCAAAATCTGATCAACAATTGCTTCTTCGCCAACACCGAAAGCAATTTGATGAGGCATTTTGTAAACAAAGGAGACACTTGCTTGACGAACACGAGCTAAAATATCTTCAACAAAACAAGTAACCGACGAATTAATTTCAAAATAATGTCAAGAGTATTATTTCTCAAAAGAGGAAATATCTGTGGACATAACTGAATTGTTCAAACGATTTTAATATCCAACAACCAATATAGTAAGAAATGGATTCTACTTACTTTGCTTGGCAGCGTTTGTTTCAGCAATTTTTGCTTTTGTTGCTTCATCAATATTCGGTTTTACAGAATCTTGTTGTGTAGTCCTAAATTAACATGATTAAAGTTACCTCAAACCTCAAAATATGTAAAATCATTTCTACTGTTAGCGCTCACCTATGAAATAGTATGAATGCTATTTTGTTTTTAGATAAATAATATTTTAAAATATTAGAGCTAACAAAGTCTAAATTGTATTTTATTAAAATTACTTGTTTTAGATGTCCAACATCAATTTTTCTTCAAGATTAGGTACTCGAGACTTTGAATTAATATAATATTTGTTTTCAGATACTTACTGATTTTGTCAGCTCTAAAACCTATTTTAAAACATTATCAAAAATATACAAGAGCTAAGTACCCAAATAAAATTTCACATATTATAGGATTTTATTTTTTTAATAAACTGATATAATTCATAGTTGTACAAAATAGTTCAGCAAAATTTGGTTATTGCTATGCAATATTGGTATCCGTAGCAACAGATGCTAAGTAAAAAGCTCATTAAATGAAAGGTCAGATATGGTAACTAAGGTTTTATGTGGTCAAATAACAATGAAATCTTAGTAGTTTCATAAATGAGCAAAAACTAACTGGTCCATATTGCAGTCTAGCAACAGCAGTTGAAAAGTGGAAAGTTGACACATGGTAACTAAATTTCATGTGGTCAAACCAATGTGAAATAAATTTACAATAGATCCTTGTTGGTATGCAATATTGGTGTCCATAAAAACAGAAAGTTCTTATATGGTAACTAAGTTTTCATGCAGTTAAATGACTACAATAACACATCTATTATGCCATATTGGTCCCTAGCAGCAGTTACTAAGTGGAAAGTTCATAAAAGGAAACAAAGCTTTCAAATACTCATAAAAATTCCTTGTCCTTATGTACATTGGCGTCTTTAGCAACAGCACAAAATTGTGTTTTGGTTGAATCTATACATTAAAATAGAAGTTTTGATATTTCTACTTGGCACATTAATAGTTATCAGAAAAAAGTAAACATACAGTGCCTGACAAAAGTTTAGCATCAAGCTATGTTTTTTTGCATTTTTCTAAAACACATGATTATTAATTGATTTTCTCCCAGTTTTTTTTATATTCCACATCTTTTATATAAGATAAAAGTTATTTCTATCAAAACAATTTATATTTCAGAATTAAAAATAACATTCATGCTTA
>JAUYWI010061335.1:0-15846 GCA_034780595.1 Parotoplana pacifica | reverse complement strand
AATCAACCATGGTCATTACATTTCTTACATAAGGAATATGCATTGTTGGTATAAATGTAATGATTCCATCATCACTACAGTCGGCAGAGACCATGAAGGAACTAGAGGGCCAATTTATGAAATGGAAACAGGTATTTGAGGGAAAACCTTTGAAAATAAACATGGCAAAAACGAAGATCATTGAATGTGGAATGAGTAACGAAGTCTCGGTGAAGGCAAAACTGCCCGATGTAAAATATGTGGCAAAAGAGTGGATAAACGATAGCTGCTCTGGAAAGAGAGTCACTATCTCAATGACTACTGATTTCAAGTACAAGAAACGTATGCAGGGAAATGAGTCTGATAGAAATTTTAAAGAGCATAGGAAGATAAGGTGTTAAAAGACGCCAAAAGAGTGAAGGAATTATGTTACTTGGGTTACACTAAGTGCAGCAGGAGGCAGCGAATTGACAGTAACAACGAGAGTGAGATTTGGCTGGCAAAGGTTTAGAGATCTGAAATCAGTGTTGTGTGGCTATAGACTGACTCTAGCAATGAAAGGACAAATATATATAGCACACGTGTTAAACTAGTAATTGCATATGTGGCAGAGACAATGGGTAGTAAGATCAATGTAAGAAAATATCCTAAGAATTGCAGAAAAAACTCTGGTTAGAAAGATATGTGGGGTTAAGCAGCAGGATGGAAAAGCTTGGTCTGCAAAAGTCTATTGTAGAGCTGTCAAAGATGGTGTGGTCACGTCCTGAGAAAGGAAAAATTGCATGGAATCTCGAAGTGGAAGGGACGAGAGAAAGAGGGCGCCCAAATTTGTCCTGGAAAAATATGACTGAGAATGTCGAACGGTAGGATTGACACTTGGGATGATAAAGATAGAAATCGATGTGGCCAGTTGCAAAAATTGAGGGTCGATGACTCCCTGTCAGAGGGAAATAAACCGACCTGTTAAAAATAAATGATGATGATGAAAGAACAATAATTATTTCATCGACTAATTTGTAAAATGCCTTAGTTTTTTCAAAAATGTATATCCACATTTGTCCAAAAATTAAATGCATATATTCCCTACCTCATAGACATTTAACAACGTGAATATCAATGAAATGGCAAACAATCAGTTTGGTTTTAAACCCGGCAGAAGTACTACAGATGCTATTTTCTGCGCCAGAATTCTGATGGAAATGTTCAGAGAGGAAAGCAGACCTCTCCATATGGTTGTAGATCTAAAAAAAGCTTAATGACACTGTACGGAGAGAATTCATGTGGAACTGTGTGAGAAAGAGAAGTCTACATCCAGATAGTGAAAGACATGTACAAAGAAAACAGTACGAGAGTGATGTCCAGGTAGGGAAGAATTGGGGTAAGTCTACATCAAGGTTCAGCAACGAGCCCTTATCTTTTCATTCTGCTACTAGATACCAGTGATACCATTTCAAAAGACATACGCTACAAACCACCAATGGGTACTCCTTTTTTTCTGACGACCTGGCCTCAATGGAGAAAAATGTGAACAAAGTGACACAATGGGCAGAAAATTGGGACAGTGTGTTAGAAGAAAAGGTTTTAAAATTAACTACGAGAAGACTAACTATATGGCTACTGCAGTGTACACACGATCAACCAAGTGAAAACATTTAAGTACCTAGGATCTACCCTAAATGAAACAGGTGACGCATGGACTAACTGGCGCAACCTCTCTAGGGTAATAGAAGACAAGAAGAGCCCTGCCAATATAAAGATTATGCTGTATATATAGTCATCAGACCAGCCCTCACTTATGGTTTGCAATATTTGACCATCAATAACACCGCAAGAATGAAACTGGCATCGACAGAAATGAGTATGCTGCAAAGAATCCTTGACATATCCTTGTTAGAACATGTTAGAAATGAGGATATCCATAGAATGGCAAATATACCAGACATCATGACACGGCTGAGAAGCAAGAAGTTGAAATGTATGGACATGTCCTCCACAAAGAGTCCTAGTATCCAGCGCGCAAGATAGTCCATTAGGAAGAAGAAAAAGGGAAGACCGCAGAAGACCTGGATGCAGCAGATAGGAGGAGACATGAAAGCCATGGGACACACCAGTGATATGGTGATAGAGAGAAGACAAGATAGATCCTTACGAAATAGGGGGATAAAGTCTTCAAAGTGAGCAAGGTGAGCATTTATCAAAAAACTATAGTATTCATACCATCTACTATCTAGTAGCCTTGGGCGCTAATATATGTTTAGATTAAAACCTAAGGCTAAACAAATGATGTTGTATGATAGCATGTAAGCTTGGTGGCTCATGTTTTCAGGACGTCAAACTGGCGTTCCCTGCCTTGTCATACTGAGTCTGGTCCTTAACCCAGTTTATTTTCTGCGGAGACGTGTGATGACGTCGTAGCATCTATTGTGGTGCTACAGTATCTACAAGGATATCTTCGAATATGAGAAAATCATCATAACTACAGGCAAGCCTGACCAGCAGTTTTCTGTGAGGCTTGAGCAGTGAAAGTATCAGTGAGCTGTGTTAGTAGATGAGATAGAGTGAGCCGGTGTTGATCACCCCTCGAGTTTGTTTTTAACTTGGTTTTAAAATTCAATGCCACCCCTCTTGAGCTATACAAGTTTTGACTACCAACAACAACTATTACTACTATCTAGTGAGAGTTAGCAACAAAAAACGATTTTACTTTCATAATTCATAGAGTTTGAACACAATTTTTGACATCTTGGTATTTACTCTTTTTTGTAAGAATTTATATACCTTTTTTTCTATGCAATAACAATGACTGTAGTAACAGTTGCTAAGTAGATTAAAATGAAAATGCATTATGCTAAGGTATCAAGTTGTAAACCACCCATTAAATTATATAGGAATGTAGAATGCATTTACAAAAGTTGTCATGGAAAGATGATAAAATAGAAGTTCATATATGGTAACAAAAGTTTCATGCGATTAAAAAAACACAAAATTATAAAATAAATGGATTAGATTTGTAAAATAATATTATGTAATAATGCATCCTAGCAACAGTTTGTAAGTCAAAATTGGCATAAATGACAAAGAATAATATTAAAAACGGTGTTGAGATTATCCAATAAAAATTAAAGATCATTCATAAAAGTATTAGCACAAAATTACAGCACACTGTATGAGGGTCATACTATTCTAAACAATTTCTTGAAAAACTAGCTACTCGAAGAAATTTACCAAGAAATGATAGTTTAATTACTTTGTTAAAATTTTAAATCAATAAATTATAATGAAAATAAATATGACAGATACAACATACAAGATACAACAGAACATTCGCCAATTTTCTAAGTGCCTATTTATTACATCCGATAACATTGCCTATTATCCAGAAAAGATTATGATCGATCACGAAGTTGATAAAGAAATATTCTATTAATACACCATTTCAGAATTTTATAAACAAACCAAAATCACAGAGCTGAATTATTCCAAACTATAAGCATAAATCAAATTACCCAATAATTTCTTTTACCAAGTGCTGCTACTTATACATCGTGTGCAAGATCAATTTTCGTTTATTACCAAACTCTATCAATCAATTTCATCTGCTTTACAGAATTTGACTACTATTACTTCTCAAATTATAGTCGTATAAACGACATATTAAAACTAGCACCAATGATTAGCATAGAATTATATACAAACATTAAGATAAATATGAAGAAATGATAATTTAACAGAAAAATTTATACTAACGTCAAGCATATAAGTACGTAAAGAAAAGATTTATACAAAAGTAGAACATTGTTGAGTTGCAATGATATCTTTCATGCAAACCTAGAGATCCAAGCAACAGAGACCTACATAGTATATTTAATAAAAAGTTAATTGCAATAATCCATTGGCGTTAAAAAAAGTTATTAACGAGCAGTAACATTTTGTGCTGTCTACACAAGTTTGTGAAATTTCCTAACTTTAAACATTTAATGAGTATAAATTTGTATCATACAATTGAATTTAGAACGAAAACGCTGTGAAATATATATATAATTTATTTCTTTTTATTCGAAAAAAGGAAGTAAAGATTATATGGAAGTTTTGTTAGATAGCCGACATCTTTATTCAGATATTAATGATAGATAGCATGTACATAATTTAATCGTAAGAATCGATTTCTAAAAGACAGTGTAGTATCAACTTTCTCAAATGATACAATGTGAATTTCTCTATTAAAATATACTTGATGAATAAATTATTTTGATTGAGAATACATAGATTATATGCATTATATACACATAGTATGAAGTCAAATTTAAGTAAATAAGCATAGAGGGTAAACATGCTCCAAAAAATTATTCAGCAATCTTTTGCTTTGACAAATATGTACCAAATATACTGAAGTAGACACACATTTTGACAACAAAGTAGGCATCAAATTGCTTTTAATGCAACAACAAAAAAGATGATAGAAGAACTTAAATTTCTATTAAGGTTGAGTTAGGATATCTGTCTTCCCAGCACAACCAACTATCCAACCTAAGTTTGTTTCTATTTTTTCCAGGCTCGAAAAGCTATTATACTAGCACTTTTCAACTCATCCTTAGAAATATAAAAAGATTTGTATTGCCGACAAGAAAAATCACGAACTTCTCATGTAGTGTCTTCAAATGTTTAGTAACGGATGGATTAGGCAAACTACCTCTATCAAATAGGAAGACGATATACACTAACAAATTCAATATCATGCCAAGCTGGAATCTCAACAGTAACAAGGCCTCCAGAAACAAATATGCTAAACATAAAGAAATAATTTCGTTAGTGACAATAACTACAAAGAAAATGTTGCTAAAAATAAATGCGTGTTCAGTCTAGGCATGTGTAATACTTACAACAAAATTGCGTGTTTTAAAATGAGTGAAAGGGAGATGAAATGTTGTAGATGACATAGAATAGAAACACAGTAGGTACGGAAAGGCTGAATGGGAACATATTATTATTTAAATCCTATAGAATTTCATTTTGAAAAGGCTTCAAACCAGAAGAAATTAAAAGCGGCAATTCCTCTAAAAAATACATAGGCACATAATTCCATCATCATGTTAGGGAAACCTATCTTACAAAATAGACAAATGCAATGGAGTAATAAAATATGGCCACATCACATGTGATTGAAGGTATACAATGTTTTGTTGGCTACTTACGAAAAAGGAACTTGGTGGACAACAGAAAGTAATATCCAATGGCTCAAAGTAACAACATCTACTTTCCATATCAGATCAAAAGAATATTAATACTACTTTGTAGTACAAACGTATAAAAAATAGCCTATCCATTCATTTTATGTTTAATCAATGACAAAATCATAATTAATTATCTTCATCGGATGTAATCCAAAATATCTATTTTTAAATGTTATTAATATTAATGCCTTGAGAAAAGGCGGATTGTCTTGCAGTGGGTGACGAGCCACGTGGGAATCAAGGAGAACAAATGGGCTGACGAAGATGCTAATGAAGCAAGAAACAAAGACCAGACGGAGATCAGTATCGACTTTGAGAGCGCCAAGAGTTGATCTACCGAGAGGTGAAAGAAGATAAGATCAAAGATGTGAGGGCACAAGAGATCCATGGCAAAGGCATGAAGAGAGTTGAGGGCCTCAATAAGAAAAGCCAAGTGGTGCTAGCTCAGTTTCATTCGGGCCACTATTACCGTCATCGGATTAGTCTTAGAGAAGATGCCAAAAAGTGAGTAAAAGACACTGGCTTTCGTAAGATCGCGCCAGGATCGGAGTAGGAGATGTGAATATACGAACATTGGCTGAGACAATGTGGTGTCAAGGGTTCTGTGGAAGGTGAGACCCAAATGGCTGGAGCCGATACCCAACAAAAGGTCGTAGCCTCAATAATAACAATTACTACTAGCGTGTCGGCTGAAATCATGTCATACTGGAGATACACTACTTGATTTTACCTGGTTTTGATAAAGATCAGTTTGCCTAACGATAAGTTCTGACACCTTGAACACTTTGGACTGCATATGCTCATAACTGTATATTCAGGCAAATACGTTAACTTAGAGAATATATTACAACAAAAAGTAAAGGTCGATTCAGAAAAATACGCTAATTCTGATAGGATTGTTAAATGAAAGAGCTATACGTCGATTTACGTAAATTATATGGAAATTTAATACATTTTAAACTCTTAACTGCTCTAATTAGGCAGTACTAATTTTGTGATAGTTTTACAAGAATTAATTTAATTACCTTAATAGAATCAATAAGCTCGCTGTAAATGAATTTAGCTCAGAATGATAGGTTAAGTCCAAATCTTATCAAAACGGTAATATACAAACTACCAAACAGTATAAAATATTCAAAATCGTGAATCAATCTTATATATTATTAATATCATATTAGAATTTCTCTAAAAAAATAAATATCTATACACAAACAATAAATAAAGTAAACAAAACATCAATATATTATAAAGACAAAATGTTTCATACCTTAATCATAATATCCCGGCAAGCCTGACTGCTGGCGTTGTGAATACTAATATAACTCGAAAAGGTTTCGCCGAGAAAGATGTTGCTGATTTAATAGGAGAAAATCAGAAAAACGAACATTAATATACTATCATAAATTCAAAATAAATATAGATAAGAAACGAAAAACTATAAATCACTATTTCTTTGTATGCAATTAGGAGTCAAAGTCATAATTATTAAAATAGGTTAAAAAAAAGATTGAACGGATGTTATACATAACCTATCAGTCTTAAAATATTTTTGTGTTTTCTACCGCATAATATTTGAAGTGATACCATTTAAAGAAACAAAGCAAACAAATATCTTTGTGTTAATTTTAAACAAAAAATTAAAATTTATATCACTCAAAATTGTAGTTGGTAGGGTTCAAGGGCGTACATCTCTTGAGTTTGCCCCGTGAGTTAGTTGGAGTCTTCGGATGCGATTGTTAGTGCTGTCAAGTTCGGCTTCCTTGTTAAGTTTCTCTTTAAAAGTAGCGATAATTCTAGCAGCTCTTCTTTTAGTGGTGTTAATCTTTTTGATCATGGGTGTTGGCTAGTAAAGGTTCGCACTTAGAGTGTATGTAGTTCAGAATGGGTCATCCATTGACTGAACGCTCCCCCTCCCCCGACCTAAACGTCCTACAGGAAGATATTGACACGGTACTTTTTGAGAACTTGTCACTGTTTACAAGTGTTCCCAAATGACCATGAGTTGAATCTAAAAAGTTCCTCTGAGTTACTAGAAAATAAACTTACCCAAAAGTTTGTGGCAGACTAAGCATTTCTCCCAATCCAATGAAAGGACAGTCTGTGACAGTGTTCATATTGTTATCAAAGAGAAGATTAGCTGGCTCTTCACAGGACTCCATCATGATAGGCTGATTCATAACAAAATTCGGCTTTGTAAGACGCATTACTTTCATGAAAAAAAACAGACGGGTAAATTAATTTACTAGAGAAAACCATTAAATAAAAAATCTCAATTGCGGTAATTTCTGAATCAAGGCTAGGATTTTTTAAAACTGACTGATTAAAAACAACAATTAAATCACCACACATTTTTTGAGAATATATCATTTTGTGTATTTTAAACCTGAGTCGTCCAGTGCCCAAATATCAAGACATTAATTTCAGACACACTGACAAAGCTAGGTAGTTTGTATTTGCACAGTAAGAATATATGTCAGATAAAGCATAAATGTACTAAATTCCAGACAATCTAATGAATTATTCAATTAGCTATTAGAAAATTAAATTTCCCCTTTCTATTTATGTACATAATACACGGAATGTTCATACAACAAAAATTAACCAAATTAAGTATTTTTGTGGTCAGTATTTTTTAATGATTTTTCAACATACAAATGAACTAATGTATTCTAAATTATTGAATGAGACGGATTTTTGCATAGATAAAATACCAACATGAAAACCTACATTTTACTTCAGAATATTGCATACAGGTGAATTTTACTCAATATTAGATCTAGTGATCTAAATAATTTCTTTTTAATTTCTAAAGTGATTTTTTATTTTTCAATGGTCATTCAAGTAATGTACACTCTATTATTAACATTTAAATATACAATTTACCATATTAATAATAGATACAAAATTTCTACAACTAAAGTTTTCTAAGTAACATTATTCTTGTATAACATAAATGGTAACATCTGTCTATAGAAAGGAAAAACTACAAAAAAATCAATTAGCTAGCCTGACATTAAATAGCAAAAAATAAATAAATAAAACAATCATATATGGCAATATTGAAATTGTAACGAAGTTCTAAAAAACACTAATATCAGGCAATACAAATAAAAATAAGCAGTCCTAAAGCTACAAATCTCTCCTATTCCCTTTTGTGGCTATCACGGCATTGAGCTATAGTACAGAGTATATGTAGAAGTATTGAAAAAGGTATTAAATAGGTAGATGCCATGTTGTAGGAACATTTCAAGTAGATACCACTTTTTTCTCTTTAATACACAATAAAACATATTGTATGTAAATAATATAGTAAAATTATATGATTTAATATTCAGTTTTTTATGTCAAATTAATTAAGACATATATCTGGGTACTGCCAACAAAAAATCAATCAAACAGACAATAATAGATTGTGCAATACCCCTTTATCAGAAATATAAGAGCCTAAAACATGAGCAAACATAATATTCAGTAATACTATATTGGCTGGAGTTGTATAAAGTATCGAAGTGAACTTCTGCAGTGTGTGTATAGTAAGAAATGATTACCCAATAGGCAACATTATGTAGGTATTGTTTCTGACTAAACTCAACAACATACAATGATCTAATTAAATTAAAAGTCAACACATTATTCCACAAGCATTACCTAAATAGTAGTATCTAATCATACATATTCGCCTTACTATTATTATGAAACGTATTTCCCCACTACTGTAACCAGAACAACGTAGAGATACAGTCGATTGCCAACATCAGAATTTAAGTTAGACATTTAGCGAAACACACAAGTAGCCAAGAAAACTCCGATCGTCTGACTAAACCAAGGAACTTACCCCATCGGGGAAGACAGAAAACGCCAAGCAAATGCGAATCATGCCGTCAACCCAGAAGAGCCAGTGAATACATACACTACTGGCCAAACAAATTTGGATCACGGCAGCTACTTAATGATTGCAATCCCTCTGCATTTCCATTGTGTGTCAGCCATGCGACAGATGGGGCTCTCATAGAAACAATAAAACAAACTTCATTTATTCTGATCGAATGTAACGGTACATTACAATGCTCCATTATTTGTCTATCAAATCGACGCATAAAAATCATCTTTTTTCTTCATCTAGTCATATTATAAATCTTAGTAATTTTTAAAATCCATTCAACAATTCAACTAAAAAGACAGAAATTCACAAATTCTTGAATAAGTAAAAACCATCGAACCTTTACATCACATTATGCAATTGTGTACTTCAAAACGTAAATTTATTCAAACGGTATTCCTACTAAGCAGTGCTTATAGCTTATTAGGTTTGACAACCACCTGTCAGTTAACCCTCAATCCAGTAATATTAGAAAAAGTCCAGGTCAGTAATAAAAATTTTCCTAAGATTATAGTGAATTGCTCTTGCTGTATTGTCACTGCCAAAAATGAGCTTCATGAATCACTGCTGGTGCGCTTAAAACCTCAAGAATTCTCAACAGAAAGTCCAGGACAAGCACTATCCAACGGTGCAGTAAATACAGATGAATTTGGTGGAATATATAGACTACGAATCATATCACTTAACAGACATATAGCCCAACCCTCAAAAATTTCCTATCGACTTCAACAAGGACACCATGAAGAATGTACCCTCGAAAATGAGTTTATGTGTTCAGTACAAGACTACAGCATACCAGTGAGCTCGATTTCTGATGCCTTCTTTTACGTAGAAATAAACCAAGTTGGTAGGGCTGTACTCCAAGCCTCTTTAGTCTGGTGGAACTCTTCTGAAGTCCGTGTAGATGCATCCGGGAATATGGAAAGTCCAACCGTAGTGATTACTTCAAGTAAGCTGAAGGTGACGGCAATCCGTAAACCACGCCATTTTTATACCATGTTCGACTACAGTGCAGTGTTTATTGCCTGTATGACTGCATTAACTGTTGGTTGCTGTACTGATACATTGCAGCTGAAGCGTCATTTACGATCACCATTACCAATAGTGCTAGGAGGATGTTGTCAGCACATTATTATGCCAATAGTAAGTATTATACTTTTATTTAAAGAAAAGAGGGAAATTAAGAACAAACATCACATACTCATAAGGCGTAGCATTATAAATGTAAATACTTTAATATTATTGAAATTAGTGAAATTCGTTAGTTAAAATTATAATAAGAAATTTGAAATCCACAATTTACAGATATGAAATTCTATAAAATTCTATCTAGAAATTATGTTTTGAATTGTATGTTTAAACAAAAAAAACATCAGACCGTTGATATTAAATATTGTATTTCAATACAACTTCAATTAAATTTCTAGAATTCAATCAAAGTGTAATTTCTTGATTTCGTAGAATTTTGAACGCCTAATTAGTGAATTTTAATTGTATATATATTTTAAATTTCTTATCATATAAAGCAGTTTATTACATAATTATGTTAAGAATTAAATTTACAATTGCCTTGAATAAATGTAAGATAGAATGTGATTAAAGAATACTTTATATTATATAAATCATTTTCATATAAAAAAATACTCCAAATCCAGAAATCAAAGAATCCGATTTATAAGACCAAATAAGCAACTCTATAGGAAAAACAGAAACTTGCGTTGCTAGGGAAATGAACCAAACCTAGTTTATTTGTCCAAGTAATTGAACTGACGGAAGCACTATAACTTCAATGTACGATGGAACCGAAAGTATGTGTTTGTATTAGTACTAGATTTACAGATACCTAATCAGACACTTGGGAAATAGAATACCCAGCCCGTGATATTTTATGACCTACAATAAAACTTGAGAACTCAGACTTACACACTTGATAACTAGGCACAATGAATCAATCCAACTCAGTTATCGTATTAAAGATTGAGAAATCCCAATAGATAACAACTGAGTGAGGTTAATATCATTTAGCAGAATGTACTCTAAGCAAGGCATCTTTCTCATATATACATTTATAAAAATAACACCTAGATAAATGATAAACGGCAGTTTAAATAATTCTAATTAAAATAATATATGTTCTACATGTAATAAATTATATCAAAATAATTTTGTGTAAATAGATGCAAATAAACTATAGCAATCCTTATTCACAAACCTCTGTTAGGTTTAATTTGTATCAGATGAACGATCGTCCTAAAGGTACATGTTTTAAATAACATGACAGAGCTTATGTGAATTTGTATCGATTTTCGAAAAAAACTTATTTCCCGAATAAAAATTAGCTACACTCAATCACTTTGCGGCGCACACAAGCAGTTTACCTTTTAATATATCACTAATCATAGATTAAAGAACAAAAATTTAAAACCTATACGTATATGTAACGTCTAGCATGTATTTAATGACACAATTCAAATACTAATTAAACGTTTCTACGGAATAAAATAAACAGTATGAGAGCACTAAAGTTAATTGTAATTTTTCAGTAGCTAAAAATAACAGTGTACAATCTTATATACGATACATATAATTACTACATATTAAGTATAAATACACAGTTTGTGACATTTATACTGAAAAAGTACTTCGTATACTAAGATTTAGCGGTTTCCTCTATTATATAGATATAAGAAAAATGGAATAAATAAGGTTAATCAATAGTTCGTATTCATTAAAAACTGAAAACAATGCACCATGTCTTCTTATACTACATCCCTAATTCGGTATCATTGTGTATGGTGAAGGATAGGCATTTGAAAGTTAGACATTCTTCTCTAAACAGTAGGGTCTAAAACTAAATGAAAACAATTCCATCCGTCAGTCAATGTTAGCTCATTTACACGGAAATTTGTATCAACCACAACTCTAATCCATAGTGCTACAAACATAAATTATTTAGTATGTATAGCAAACTGACCAGTGTCTCCAACTGATATGTTGACATTAACACAAGAAATAAATTTTAATCGAGGTTTAGAATTCTATGAAAACACAATAATCAGAGTCATCACATGAATGAACAATCAAGTATATTTAGTTAAAAATAAGTATTTGGCTTAAGAAAAATACTATCAACATATTTTAGTTTAAACGACGAAAAAATAATTGAACATCAAGGACATGTTTTTGCGTTATCAAATCTGTCAAAAAGGTACTTCATAATGACAATGATCAAGTACGAGTACATTGTCGAAAGTATTTAAAGTCAAGTACAGTTGCCCATTTTTATGGCTGCATGGCCACAATGAATACTGGAGACATTACAACCAAATGCTCCGTATACCTAAGTAGATATTTATTTGATAACATAATAAAAGATTTAATGACTTTTTAAAAACAGTTTATTTTTAAAAATAAGCATACAAATCAGAAATTTTGCCGCCTTCATATCATTGCAACTAATGTTCTATTATTTTAGTTTGGTCTGGCTGTAGCTGTTATTACAGGACTGCCCAATGATTTAGCATACGGATTATTTGCAACGTGCACACTACCTGGAGGAGGTCTTGCGCATTTAATTGTTTTTCTTATGGATGGCGATCGCTCTATTTCCACATCAATTTCACTTCTCAATACAATATTAAATACCGGTTAGTATGGGCCTATTTATAGAAGTATTAAATATGTCAAATATTAATTAAAAATGGTGCCTGATTTTCAAAAGAAAAAAAAACTGGAAATGAGGTACTACATTATCTTGTGAATGTTTTGTTGTATTCATTGCACTATTCTCCTGTGTACCATATGAAAAAAAAGTTTAGCCCAAAAATGTATCTCCCCCATTAGTTTCCAAAAAATAAACCATGAGGGGATGTATTTAATGGTAAAAAGAGAATTTTTTGAATATGTTCTTCTATACCACAAAATCAAATAATAAATACAATACCATAAAGTAGTGCATACTTTCTGACTTGTCAGGAAGTAGAAAATCGATTTTAGCTTTAATTTACAATAAAAGCGAACATTTATTTTGAAACGCTACATGCAACTAAACTGAAGATTTAAAAGTAAACTTTATTTTTATTTTTCAGCCATTTCTGCTGTCTGGTTGCTATGCATTAGTTGGCATTTCTCCATTACAATCCATGTTGCTATGTATGTATTATGGTTACTACCTGGTCTTGTGGCCCACTTATTAGGTATCGTTCTACGCCATTTTAGACCAGTTGTTGCCGAAGCTGTGATGACGTGGTTCACTAGACCAATTCTCCTACTATCTGGAATACTTCTTATTACTCTTGGAGTATACATAAATCATTACGCCTTTCATTACATTGACTATTCATTAGTGACTGCGCTTGTGCTAACTATTTTTGGTGGATTTTGTATTGGTGGACTAGCAGGATACATCATCAAACAAGAAAAACCAGTAAGAAAGGCTTTGGCAGCTGAAACCTCAGTCTTCAATTGTCTGCTCATTATTCCTGCCCTTCGACACGCACTAAATCAACCAGAGGCCGATTTGGCAGCTACTGTTCCGCTCTGGGGAGTCTTCTTCACGCCAGCACCCATACTGCTTTACTTTGTAGCTCATAAAATTAAAAACACAACCTTAAGATTTATTGAACGTAGAAAAGAGAAACAGTACCGTCACTACTCTATTGTGTCCAGTTTGGGTAAGATGGCTCAAGAAGTAGGTGCTGTGTCTGCACAAGTAGCAAAAGATGAGGACCAAACTCAATTAGGATTATGTGGAACACCGCCAATTATTGAAAAACAAGAAAAAACTACATCGCTTTAAGAAATACATAAATCCACTATTTAAGAAGACTAAATATCTGTATATTAAGTACGTCTACTTTAAATATAAAATAGGGATAATATACCTACATCAATTAGATCACTGTAAGAGATATTTACCATGGTCTTATTAATTTTAAAAGGCATTTAGCATTTAGGCATTCACTAAGAATCGAACAGAAAAATAATAGATTATACAATTTGCAGTAAAAACTCGCAAATTGCGCTTATTAATGGGAAAACATCCACTCTAGTCTCAAATGTAAAAAGATAAAAACTAAAATTAAAAAATTAACATTCTTAAAAGATGCTGTGAGGAAAAATGATGTTATATATAATCAAATATGAAAATATTACCTACTACCACCACAAATTACAACATCTAAACACAAATTTTCCCTATTCCAAAACTATATGTCTCGAAATTGCACAATAAATAAATTATATTCACACCTCGATAACAAACAGTATTAAAATTTAAGATATTCCAATTAGACACACATATATATAATACTGAAAGATTTATTGCATTTTAATGTTCAAAATATATACTTAGTAATATAATTAGATATTACTGTAAACTTAAATAAGTTCTTATTTGTATAGTATTTATCAGTTCCAGCATAATATTAATAAACTAAGTATCTGAATATTATTAAAGGTTGTTGTTTTCATTTGACTTGACAGAGTAGCCACTAATTCCGGATTTTATTTTTATTTTTTATGGTCGCTGGCTTCTCTGATTGTAAACTCCATACGAACAAATTGGGGGTGTATTTTGACACAACCTTGGATGTCACAAATCATTTTGAACAAAATATTTTTTCTAGGATTTTCCATAGGCTCAATGTTTTGAACAGTAATGAAATAATCTTGACCTTGGTAGAACTTTTTATAGGTCAATTTTATAATGACTACCTAGTCTTAATAAAATTTTCACTAGACATTTTCTTTAACAAATATTCGGAAAGGTAAACAATATTTTAGAATACAAATATAAACTCACTACTTACCAAACTTAAAGTAGCATAATAATATAGCATATAATTACCTAAAACAATTAATATAAGTACTGTGCTTAAAGCACAATTATGTATTGGATTAGAGTAACTAGAGTAATAGGACAACAACTAGCTTTTCGGAGCTGACATCTGCAAAAGTATACAATTGATTTTAATAATTGAAGCATCAAAAGTAGAAGCTAAGTTAGTAGTAAACTCGTGAAATCAGATCACTTGGGAATGAGGGTTAATGTATTAGGTTAAATTATTTGTTTTTTTTTAATTTTTGCATAACCATAAATTTTTTTGCACATATGGCTATTCAGAAGCATAGCCTAGAAATCAGCATGTAGCACCAAAAAGTTTCATGTTTTATTTAACCCTTCTATTGTGCACTATTTGACAGCATGTCACAGGCAATGTATTTATTACTGCAATGTGCATGTTGCTGTAGTTAACGGAATGAGTTTGAGTGAATCATTCATAGAATATTGTAATATTGGCTTATAGATGCTTATCAATCTTGTCAATACATGAGTCAGCCACGAATATTTACAATATCAACTATTCCAACACTACATGCCAGTGTTCAAAAAGTAATGGAAAGCTGTGAAATATCACCTATCCCCCAACCAGCAATCGGTTCAGCTCAAGTGGGAAGATCCCATTTGTGCCCAAGGAGTTGACAGGCATGAAGAAAATGTTCCACATGTAATTGCTCAGTTTGCCCAAACCATGACACAATGTGATTTATGTTAGTGACAACTGACTGAACCTGTTGAACTCTTTCTCTGTAAGCATGCAATATATGGTCATATATATTAGTGTAATACAGTATCGGTCAAAAGAAACGCTGCCCCTAAAATAATATTTTTATTTCAGTTTTATTTTATATCACGTTTTCGTATCTTAGCATAATCAACACATCTCCCTGCCTGCCGAAGATGACTCTCTTTAT